>CM046836.1:31760959-31881740 GCA_025618425.1 Heliocidaris tuberculata
TTTTTGTTTACGTAGGTCATAGAGATTAATATGCATGAAATTAAAGATTTGTTATTTTTGTTCACTATATATCAACTATTTTGTATACATGACTGATAGAAGATTATGTGATCAGTTTTTTGGTTTGCTAGGTCAAAGTTCAAAGGCCAAAGAGGTCAATATGTTTTTGTAGGCTTCTTATTCTGGTTATCACAACACATGTATTTCAATAACAGTTTGAATCATGAACAGAATTTAGGCGGAGGCATATAGGAGATGTAGTCGCATTCATCTTGATTGCAATATTATGCAATTTTATCTTCATTCTAATATTTGAAGATATTTCTTTTCCTCTCTCGTATCTCTGTTTTTAGTTGTGGTGGGAAATGTTTACCATCCTACCTTGATGCCCTAGCATCTGATGATGGTTGTGTAGTGCAAACTGCCCTGAAATACCTTGCTGACTTCACTGCACTGTGCCAAGGTACGTAATCCACAATCCACTTGCCATCATTATGGGAGACAGAAGAGACTAAAGCCCTCTGCTCACTATATGATCTAACTACAATCTGACTGGGAAGAATTTGGAAAAGCATTTGATACAACATTCAGACATGTAAAATATTGACTTTTGAGGTTCTGAATTGAATGATTATATTGAAATTTGAGGGGATTGCAAGCTTTCATGTAGGTGGAAAAACCAAATGGGCTCTGAATGGTAGAAACGTCAGACCATCCATGTGATTGTCTATAATTTGAAGTTGATATGGCCTTTACTCCTAGTAAAAGAATTACAATGCACTAAATATTCAGAACTTCAAGAAGTGGCCAAGTAATATTTAATATATCAGAGATGTAGCTTTCTGAAGGAGGGAAATGCATGAATGGGTCTTCATTGTGTGATAACAGGTAAAAGAAACATTATATTAAAGATTTGATTTTTCATTTCTTTTCCAGAACAAGCTATGACAATCCTCCAGCAAGCTTTCTTGGTTGGAGTACATCACAAGATTGATACTGTACCACCTATTGCAGAGACTCTACAGCTGCTTTCTATGGACTCAACACCCACCCAAAGTGCATCATAGACAAAGAACATTGGAATACTTGTCCTCCCCTTCCTTTGAGAAACAACTTGAAATACATCAAGTGCAGCACACTTGAACAATGGGATGCATTATTTTAATCTCTATGGACTCCATACTCATCTTGATTTGATTTTGATGTAATGATAACCAAGTTATGACAGGCTTAATCTTCTACAGAGTATCTTAGGCTTTAGCAGATCATGGGACTCTTGTCTGTTGGTGCCTTTGTTCTACAATTTGAAAGACAGAACATTACATACATCCTGGTATTTGAAAAAAATGATGCTACATTGACTATTTATGGACCCCACGTACACACCTAAAGTGTTTTGTACCTATAGATAATACAAGAAATGTATCCTAACTTTGGGTCCCTTTGTACATCATTTTGATAGATAGCAAAGGCATATGCTTTGATGCTTAAAAAGCTTTATTCTACAGTTAATTTCCATGGATTCCACATACATGACTCATGCATGATATGTTCAAGTAAAAGGTAAAAAGTTATGTCAATGTTTTAGAGATTCAATTGCCCATTTCTCTTTGAGCAAAGTTATTTTTTGAAAAGTGTGGTCATGAATTTTTAGCTCATCCGGCCCGAATGGGCCAGATGAGCTTATGCCGTGGCGAGGCGTCCGTCGTCCGTCGTCCGTCCGTCCGTCCGTCCGTCCGTCCGTCCGTCCTTCGTCTGTCGTCCGTCCACAATTTCAAAATGCTTCTTCTTCGCCATTTCTTACCCGATTTTAATTCCGTTTGCTTTATATGATAGCACTAGGTGGGGGATTCGAAACTTCTACACAGAATTTTGAAACTCATTAAATATGCTAATTTATGCGCATTTCTCAAAAATCACAAAAATTGCTTCTCCTTCCTCATTTATTGACCGATTTCGATTTTTTTTTGTTCCATCTGAAAGACTTTCATGAGGTTCATTGAACTTCTACACAGAATTTTGAAATTTTGTCTACAAAATTAATTATGCTAATTTATGCGATATTTATTCAAAAATCACAAAAATTGCTTCTTCTTCCTCATTTATTGACCGATTTCGATTTTTTTTTTCCATCTGAAAGACTTTCATGAGGTTCATTGAACTTCTACTCGGAAATTTGAAATTTTGTCTAGAAAATTATTTATGCTAATTTATGCGAAATTTATTAAAAAGATCACAAAAATGGCTTCTTCTTCCTCATTTATTGACCGATTTCGATTTTTTTTTTTGTTCCATTTGAAAGACTTTCATGAGGTTTATTAAACTTCTACTCGGAATTATAAAATTTTGTCTAGAAAATAATTTATGCTAATTATTTATGCAAATTTATGCAAAATTTATTAAAACATCACAAAATTGCTTCTTCTTCCTCATTTATTGACTGATTTTGATTTTTTTTCTTCCATCTAAAAGACTTTCATGAAGTTCATTGAACTTCTTCATGGAATTTTGAAATTTTGTCTAGAAAATTATTTATGCTAATTTATGCGAAATTTATTACAAAATCACAAAACTTGCTTCTTCTTCCTCATTTATTGAGGAAGACTTTCATGAGGTTCATTGAACTTCTACTCGGAATTTTGAAATTTTATCTAGAAAATTATTTATGGTAATTTATACAAAATTTATTTTAACTCTTTGCCCTGTCCATTATGAAACCCATGGCTGCTGGATTATTTCAAAGGCTATACCTTTCTACATGATTTCTGTCGACATCATCGACAGAACCGAGAACCCAGAAGTGACAGTGGTCAACAATAGCGGGTTATGAGCTAATAAAGACTTGAAACAGTGAGGGACAATGCACTGAAGCCACCCTTAAATGTCCCAACCTTAAAATTCTTTTTTTACACCAATGCATAACTTATGTCATTCAGTGCTTTTCTCTTTTATTACAAATCTTAACCTTCAAATCTCTCTCAATAAAGATTTCACAGTTGGTAGAGATACCTCACCTTGACTAACTTTATGCTTTATTTCAAATTTCTCTGTCACACAGTAAAACTATTAAAATTTACATTCCCCAAAATCTTTTAACTGAAGTCGTGCAACTTGAGTTGTCAATTTCCAGACTTTCATTCATATCTACATGTCACTGTCTCCTTCCAAAACCACATTTAGCCAGATCTGCAATAGGCACTTCATCATCTGTACATGCATGTAACCAATACATGTACATTTCATCGATTCATTACAATGTCTACTGTGTTCAAAGTACAAATTGCATCAATTTCTTTGCTGCATGCGGGATGAGCGCCACATCATTGATGTGCTAGTTGTAATATTTTGAAAATGGTGTACACTCCCTCCCCTCCCCCCCCCCCACGCCTAGTGCCTGTTCAATTTGCATGTACCAGTAATGAGTTATTGTATCTCAATATGTTGAATGCATATTGCAGCTATCATACCAGAACAGACAAATGACAAGCTTTTGAGGTTGTCAAGAGCAATTTTTCTGGAAAGCATGGAAAGAAAACTACCAAAACTGGCATCTTGCCCAACATATCTTACAATGTATTGTGAGCAATTAAGTGATCAAATACAAAGGGATTTTGTTAAGTATATCATACATGTACATGTAGCTTTGTGTTTGAGAAAATAAACAACGAAGAGAAGGAGAACCATTGATGCTTTCATTTTGACTGGCCGGCAGTGATGATACGACCATTGCGTGTGGTGTAAGAAAGGGAATCAGGATAGAGGTTAAGAGTCCAAAGAGGCAATTACACTCATCATGCAATCAACTTCAAATAATCTGTAATAAATAAATTAGTAATTCTGTCAATCAAGCTCATTACCCTATCACCAAATCATGAACTCAGTCATAAAAATCTAAATAGATATGTCCCTGTAATGTCATAAGTACATGAAGAAATCAGTGTCAGGTTTTTCTCTCATAAAATTCTATTCATTATATGGAAAAGATACAATAATAATGATTGTTATTTGATGTAGGGCCCTAAATACAGTTTTGAGACATTGCTTAAAGATTCAACAATATATATAGTATAGTAAGGGAGTGAAAAGTAATACCCAGCAAAGTTCTTCCCATTTCAAATTTGTGTGTTGGAGTTGAAATTTTTTGATAATTTTTTAAAACTCAGAAATGCTTGTATATGACATGTTACAGACTAGTTTATCTGCCTGTTTATGATTTATCAAGATTTATTTTGGTTCATTGCCTTTGATTAAAAGGTAATAGCAAAACCTATAGTTACCCCATAGGTCTAACTACATTAAATATGCACTGTCACTTTGTCTTTGCTTCACTTGGTTGGCAAATTAAATTGCCAGTTTCAAAAATTTCAAACAATTTATGTATCAACTATGGTACTGTACAATAAATAAAATGTTTAAATCATTCTCAAATGTCAAGTTTTTCATGACCATACATTTCATTACAGGTGCCATCGTCTCATGATGGTAGGATTGGGGATACTATCATACCATTGTAGACTGCTGCGATAAAACTTTGTTTGGCCAAGACGTTTTTGATGTGTATTGTAGTACATGAATATGCATGAACCATAAATATGTATTTCTATCTTGCACTCGTCAGACTTTTAAAAAAAGCTGAAGTTAAGCATTTCTTGTTCATTCCAGAGTCTCTGATTAGTGTAAGACGAAAATCTTCAGCTTGTCTTTATTTACAGATATTCTCCGATTCTGAAATCCAACCATCTCTTTAAAGGGGAAGTCCACCCTGATTACAAGTTGGTTTTAAAAGAAGTAGAAAAATTAAAGAAACAAATCGTTGAAGGTTTGAGCAAAATACGATAAGAAATAAGAAAGTTATGAATTTTTGAAGTTATAATCTTGCGAGCTCCCTTCCCATTATTTGCCCTTTGTCAAAAAAAAAATCATTAATTTCTATTTTCTCCCAAGAAAAAATTCAAGCATACATACACCTAAGATATAATCATTGCTCATGTTTTTACACAGAACCTTTACGAAACAAATCTATTCCTTCATCAAAAACTAGGAAAAATGAATATTTATGAAGTTTACTGTACTGAGCAATTGGGAGAGAAGCTTGCAAGATACGTCACGGAGTTGCCAGTTTGTGTTTTATTGATTACAACTTCAAAAATTCATATAACTTTATTTCTTATCGGATTTTGCTCAAACTTTCACCAATCTTTTTCTCTTATTTTTCTGCTCTTATTCAAATCAACTAAATACCAGGGTGGACTTTCCCTCTAAATAGTGTCCATAGAAGCTGCTTCCTATCAGGTATACATTTCTCTTTGTTACTAGCTGTACAATGTGAAATGTCTTCACAGTTCCTGTACAGATTGTTTTTTTCATTTCCACCTAGTAATTGAATGTTTTGTAACTGTGCATTGTATATATTGTTTTCAGAGAAAATGCTTTTGTAATAAAAGAAAATTGAATTTAATTGAGAGTGTATGTCTGTCTTCTGGAATGTGTAAAAATCCCAAAGTAACAACTTAAAACTTCCATCAAGGATAAATATCAGACTCTACATCACCATATATCTTTTTCTCAATAAATGTAGTTTGTTGGCCTATCCTTCCCAGTGTACACATTATGATATTAACCAATCAGCATTTTTAACAATTCATTGCAAAGAGTTTTCATGTTAATTGTACAACGTTCACGAATACACTGTACATGTATCACTAAATAATAAAAATTTTACTTTTATATCATGCATAACGTAAATTCTCCAATGCGCTTTACTATGGTATTTATATAATGTTGAAGGGCCTTGAGTGGGATTGAAGGGCCTTGAGTGGGATACAAGGGTATATCGAATGAGCTTTTAGTATATTTCACGAATCGGCACGACGAGTCGAATATTTTCAAAGCGAGTGCGATATACCCTTGTGTCCCATGAAAGAAAAGCCATTCAATATTAATGATCATTAATTGTATAAAACCTAGTTCCTCGATATTCACCATTACAATGTCCTTGTGTTTTTGTATTGACTTTAACATAAAACACGGGTAGAATAAACATTTTTTCCTTACCTAAGCATCTTGCAAGGGCTGCGCACATACGTCCATTGGCATTGTCTTAGCCTTTGCATATTTAAACGCGTATTCACCCTTTTACGCGTCACTCACGCGCACCCCAAACCATGAGATATGGAAATATATTGCTCGGTCATCCGGGTACTTTTACACAAACCATGAGATATTGTAACAGTATCTCATGGTTTGTGTAAAAGTACCCGGATGACCGTGCATTATATTTCCATATATCTCATGGTTTGTGTAAAAGTACCGGGATGACCGTGCAATATATTTCCATATCTCATGGTCTGGGGTGCACGTGACGCGTAAAAGGGTGAATACGCGTTTATATACGCAAAGGTTAAGACAATGCCAATGGATGTATGCTTTTAAAATTGCACGGTCATCCCGGTACTTTTGCACAAACCATGAGATACGCCAATTTTTTTGGTCGCCTGAAAACACTTCATACAAATAATTATTATTACCCCTGGTTATTGCATTTCAAGCCTGCACACAAGTGTGCACCATCTCCACTCTTTAGGGAGCATTCCTACCATTTTTGCACCATTCACGTGCATGCATGTAAGGCAATGGCAAAAACAGTCGCATTGACTTTCAGCAATCCTCACAGGTACCAATAACACGATAAAAACTACTTTCGAAAAATCAACTGAAGGCAATTTCAGTAGCCCTGTCTATCACTTTAGAAATGTGCGAACATTACAATGGCGTATTACGTAATCCGAACCTGATTCTATGGGCAGTACAATAGGCCTTTGAAATTACCCTTGAGTTTATTTTTCGAAAGTAGTTTTTATCGTGTTCCATTCTCTCTTGGGTAAGGGTGGCATTGTAGATGAATGTCTTGCCGATGGACATTAGTACCACGGCGGGACTAGACTCGAACCTCAAACCATGCGATCCGTACCGTCTGGTGACGAATCCACTAGGCTGCAACATCGAAACTTCTAACCAGTGCATAAAGTGAATGTGCACAAGATTAGATAATTCATTTTGTCTAATCTTGTGAAACCCACTGAAACAAATTACTGGCAGGGACGTCGATCCGTTTTTCGGATTGGGGGGGGGGGGGCAAGACAGCCTATCGTAACGATGATCATTTCGCACTCAATTCAGTCATCATCAGGGGCGGCGGTGCGTCTTTCAAAGTGAGGGGGGGCACCAATAAAAAGGGGCACCTACAAAGGGTGGAAACAAGGCGGAAAATACCACTTCGAGACATAAGTATACTGGTACATTCTGATCAATACACAACCGAGGATCATTTTCGACACGCTATTGTTTCTATCTTAACATGGTTCTAAATAAAAACTACTTTGCAGTTGAGTGTGATAGCCTGATTATCCATTTGCGAGTGAGCAAAAAATTTAAGATTTATTTTTAACACTGAAGGCAACGGGTGTTGAATTATATACAGCGATTTTCCTAATATGATAAGAAGATAATAGTAAATGCGAGTGGGCTTTAGAAAAAATTTAGAAAAAAATTGTCCTCGTTCCTTTTATAATTTAGGAGCACTGTTCATTCTTGTATAATTTAGGGCATTGGGCCCCTCCTACCCCCTGCTCTACTGCCTCACTATTGTGCTGATATCAGTAGGGGAATGTATTATTATTATGAAGCCTCTCTGATTATTTGGAGCTATATGTATAAGGTTCCTTTGTGGACTTCATACATACCCATATTTTTTTTAATATACTTTATATATATAAAGTATATTAAAAAAAATATGGGTATATATGATGATATACCAGTATCTACCGATGTCGCATTTATCAGAAAACAAAAGGGGCACTAATATCTGAGGTTAAAAGGGGCATTCATCAGAAGGTAAAAAGGACACTTATTAGAAAGAAAAAGGGGCACTATACGAAGAAAAGGGGACTTATCAGCAATGAAAAGGGGCACTTTTGGAGTACTTGAAAAAGTGAGGGGGCACTGTGCCCCCTGCCCCCCTTCCCAGGAGCGCTGCCTCTGATCATCATAGCATTGATAAAGATGATGGTAATTTGAACTTATGCATATCGATATCATGAACAGAAAATGGAATTAAAGATCACATGGAAAACGACAAAATGATGGGAAAATATATTTTACATAACAGCAAATTGAGTAGAGAAGATATAACACAAAATAATAGAAAAAATAAACACTAATAACATATTAAAAAATAGAGAAAGAACTAAATAAATATGAAAATTTAAACTTTGAACTGAATTATGTATGTTCAGAACGTTTTTTAATGGCGTCATGATTTTTTGGAATGCCTCTTAAAAACAGCTTCTCCACGGTTACATGACAGAAAGATTAGAGAATTTGCGCGCAGAGCGCGCGGCGAATTGAAGTCTGACCGTGTAAAACCTTTTGTATTTCATTGTTTGGAAGGTTTCATTTCCCGAGTTTTGCATCAGTTTTTCCGTATTTTATTTTACACCTCCGGATTTATGGGGGGGGGGGGGGGGCAAAATGATATGTTTGCCCCCCCCCAATATTTTCTTTGGGGGGCAATCGCCCCCCTGCCCCCCCCCCCCCCCCAGGATCGACGCCGCTGATTACTGGATATATAGGCATACTCGTGCAAGTTATGTAATCGTTATTCATTTATGCACCAAAGTTCATTCTATGACACACTAGTGGAAGAGTTCTTTTCAAGGGTGGAGCTATTTATTAAGAACTTCCATTACATTTGTACTTCGGGAATCTTTTTTTCTTTTTTCTTTTTTCTTTTTTCTATAAGCTGCCTAAAGTGGCACATCCCCATATTTAAAAGATCTGTGTATATTTGGGATTATTTACACCATGTGTTGACTCTAAACTACTGGTTTTTAAGCTTCTTTTGGCCCAATCGGTTGGGGACACTGATATGTACGGGGGAAAACATTTTCGGTAGAGATCAGTGGTTTGGGATGGGCGGGATTATCATACCAAGTTTGCACAAATCTGATAATCCATTACAACGACATGTCAAATTAGAACTCCAATTTACTTTCTCAATATTTCTTTATGAAATGCAGTAGTTGCTGCAAATTAATGTAATTTTCAGTAAATTGTTGAGGCCATTTGCTATTTCATTCCTTGAAATTCCTTGAAATCAAAAGTTACCTTAGGAAAAAGTAGAAACCATAAGAAGCCATACAATACATAACACTAAATTTGAAAGGAGATTGATGAATATTTGTTTTTACTTAATTTATAGCCTGGTAATATTTACAGAAACATTTTGCAAAAAATACAATCTTCAAATGTCATATCAGGGTTTGCATGACTTAAAAAGAAAGAATTCAAAAGAATGAAAATAGACAAATAAAGTATGTGCGATGCTTTGCACATGTTGCCGATATCTTGAATACTTTTCTCCTAAGTTTTGATCCAACTTTACTGATTGAGGTAAGAGGTAAAACCAGAGATGTATGCAAGTCATTTTTTGCAAGTCCAAGTCAAGTCTCAAGTCATTTGTTGCAAGTCCAAGTCAAGACACAGGTCTTTTGGCCATAGGGCAAGTCAAGTCAAGTCGCAAGTCATTTCAACTCCTGTCAAGTCAAGTCACAAGTCATCACAGGTCAAGTCAAGTCAAGTCAAGTCAAAATTTAAGTTATCATTACCACACAATGTCTGGTTAGCATGCATATGGAGCTGAACTACATGAATCTTGATACTGGTGGTCATTATAAAACGGGTTCAAGAATGTAGCCATCCTGATTGGTCAAATAACACCACGTGACCGTGCAAAAAAAAAGTGATAACGCACGGCGAGGGGACTAACGCACGGCTAATCCGGATCAAACACTAAGATTGTAAGAAAACACTAAGATTGTAGACCCGTTTTATAAAACTTTTAATACATGGTTGTGAGGTCGTGCATTAGTGCGATCCAGCAACACGCAGGTTTTTATTGTGGTGTCTAACACACTCGGCTACGCCTCGTGCGTTAGTACACCACGATAAAAACCTTTGTGTTGCCAGATCGCACTAACGCACTCCCAACCATGTATTAATAGTATACTAGTCATACTCATGTTTGAATAGCTTGAATCTTGTTAGTTTTCAGTAATCATTCATTAGTAGTATGAATAAAATTTTGCCATGTTACAAGATATCACAGCCTAAAAGGTACATGTATGTATGTAGGTATGTATGTATGTATTTATTTATTCATTGAACTTCATTGGCATATCCATCAATATTTTGTTCGAATATAACAGCAATAATCAGAACAATAATAATGATAATAATAATAAGAGTAACACAGTTATGACAAAAACAGAACAATATATCGTGAGTGTAGCGTTGGAAGCATAAACACAAACAAAACAAAATACTCATAATTGATCAACTAGACATGCTCTTTCATGAAATATAAATTATCAGATTATGTACAAATAGTGTAAGGTGATGAGAAAAAGAGCCTTTAAAAGAATTATATACAATACTTATACACTATACATAGATATGCCTAATAATAAACAATTTAAAGTATCAATAGTATATCGCAAAAAATTGGCAAATTCTTTTATGAGAGCGTCTTCTTTGAGTGACATTATGAATATGAATCTCTCCAAACTGTTTATGTTTTCAAAGTTATCATTGAGTGCTTTAAGATTATTAAAAAACAGTTCTCTTCTTATTCTAAATTTATCACATTGCATGACATAATGGAAAAAAATTGTTTTATTCCCTTCGCAATATACTGTACAAGTGTACAGTGTACAATGTGTATGTGTTTGCAGGGGCGGCGCTACAGGGGGGGGGGCAGAGGGGGCGACCGCCCCCTATGATTTTTCAAGTAGTGAAAAAAGAAAAAAAACAGAAGAAAAAAGAAGAAAAGGAGGAAGAAAAGGGAAGAAAAGGGAAGAAAGAAGAAAGAGGAGTATCAAAAAGAGAGGTCTTACACATATAACTCTATATTACCCCTGTTATTTAATGGAGAAAAAAATATGACGTCATCTTTAGGTCGTCTTGCCCCTCCTATCAAAATACCCTGGCGCCGCCCCTGTGTGTTTGTTTTGTGCAATGTACACCTATTTTTTATTAAACTACCACAGCACAGTATATCAGTCAAGTAGTCATAATAGCTCAAATGAGAAACATTGTCTTAATGCGATTTGGTAAAGATGAAACACAGAATTGATAAACAAGAAAACAGAATTTTGCATATTTTTTTTTAAAATTATGTTACTAGTATTGCTTTTAACAATAGTTTTGTTTTTTTAACTGGATTTTCTGATCTTTGTAATTCTTATAATTATTGTTATTGCACAGGACCTTAAAAACAGTTTATGTATCTGATCGTTATCATGTATAAATATGTTTTGATAAATAAATGATAAACAATAATTAAAAGATGTTCTGTGAAATTTACTGAAATTAAAAATGCACTTTGCTCAAATTTATAACTGAATGAGTAAATCATTTACTCTGTTAAAAATACCATGTACATTTTTATTGTACCGTATAAAGCTATTATTATGAGCTTACAGATACACTTTGTTGTCTTTTTCTTTTTTGATTAAATAATTTTCAGATTTAATATGGAATATCATCAGCTACAAACTCTTTAGTGTTTCTTTGTCATTTTTCGAGTATCCTAAAAACGAGCAGTCTATGGCAATTAAAAGTTTTAAAACCATTAAAAAACAATTCAGGCAGGACAGGGCTAAACTAACAAGAGCCCCCCCCCCCCCCCCCGAGGGGGGGGGGGGGTATGATGCTCACCTGAAGTCATGCAACCTCTCTGTGGTGCCTGTATAGATGCAGAGAGTAAATCATCACTTGCACATAGTTTTGGCCCTCGGAGCTTTGTAGGCACCAGTGAGGCTACATGAACCATTTGAAAAACTTTGCACTTTCTTGGCATACAGATGATTACAGTAATACAGTAAAATTAAAATCTGAACATCCATTTTTATAAAGATGACAATGTGATTTTTCCCCTTGCCTCCCTTCTCCACCCCCCCCCCCCCCCACGTGCCATTCCCCTCTGGGACCCAATGGGACCACCCTCTGAACTGTAATGAACAACTTTGTTACTATTTAGTCTGTACCATAGAGTTATGGTCTGTACCATACTCGCAGTACAGTGTACAGTAGTAGAATAATAGGTCTGATAATGATAATAACGCGATAACGTGCATGGCTTTTTTTTTTTTTCTTCTTCTTCTTTCTTTCTTTTTTACCCCGGCCCCGTTTTGCACGTAGGGCCTATCAAAATGTTTACGGTACGTGACTTAAAAAATTTCAAGTCAAGTCACAAGTATTTTGTCGCAAGTACGAGTCAAGTCGCAAGTATTTTGTCGCAAGTATTTTGTTGCAAGTCCAAGTCAAGTCGCAAGTCATTCGGGCATGTATAGCAAGTCAAGTCGCAAGTAAGCAAAATAGTGACTCGAGTCGCATGACTCGAGACAACAACTCTGGGTAAAACAAATACTCCTTGTTCGTAAAAAGTGAACATTAGTTTGTTAATTACCATAATCATATGAAAGCGGAAGAGTCATCTTGCAAACAAGTAAGAATTTTAACATCAATAGAAAGAAAGATGCATCTTGAATTTTTGTGTTCAGGCACGTATACATGCATATATGCAAGATTATTTTGCATGGATCTTCTTACCACATTGGCTGATTTTGTTTCTTGTTTCTTCCTTCTATATCAGATAATTATAAGGAGAAAATAATCCAATCCTACTCTAGATTTTTTAGAGTTGGACTGGATTCTTTTCTCCTTCCAGCTTTCTGACCCCCCCCCCCCCTTCAGTATGGCCCGTCTACGTTAAACAAAGAAAATATGATAATGACGTATATATGAACGTTCTCTTATCACAAACAAAGAGGTTTATTCCATCTCTTGCAAGAACCCGGACTACAGTGGAGGTCTAATCTAAGATCAAAACATTGACAGGAATTCCCTTTCAGTCTTCCTCCAAGAGGATTACTCATTGTTGAAGCAGTCTCAACTGAAAAGACGTCATAGTATGCCGACTCTTACTAATCAGATTTCTCTCTTCCAAAAAAGGCTAGGCCTACATCATGATTTTGGGGTTTCACGAGCATAAGTATGCATTACCTACAGTACGAATAGAATATTTTGTTTTTGTTTGTTTGGTAGCTATAATCAGTGGCGCAAATCCATTTTGAAATTGGGGGGGGGGGGGGGGAGACATTCGCCTCCAAAATTCTCTGACAAGCAAAAAAAAAAAAAAAGGTTATTTAAAAAGGTGGGGGGGGGGGACATTTTTGCCTCCAAAATTCTCTGACAAGCAAAAAAAAAAAGAAAAAAAAAAGAAGGTTATTCAAAAAGGTGGGGGGGGGGGGACATTCGCCTATTTTCAAAAAGGTGGGGGGACATGTCCCCCTGTCCCCCCTGGATTTGCGCCCATGGCTGTAATACACTTCCTGCCCCCAAATAAAACAAGATCTGATTTCACAACTCTGCACTGAAAATATTTAAGCTGATGCGCTGTAAAGAAGAAGAATCGTCTTGAGAGTGGGATTGCTGATTATATCGATGTGCAAGAATATATAGCTTATATATTGAAAACGTAAACATATCAATATCAAAACGCCGCCTGCCTATCATGATCACAATATTAACACCACGCACGCTTCAGTTCGGTATCGCCCATAGGCGTATTATAAATATGGTACCGCCTATAGCTATACCAGCGCAGGTAGACGTCAGGTGCACGCAGTCAAATGTCAAACGCGGCAACGCGATACCTAGGGTACCTAGCTACCGTTTAGAAGCCTAGCCTGATAATGATATTGCATTCACAACACAGTGGATGGATACGGGCCGTCTTCGTCACCGAACCACGAACTCCGTTCTGCCTCAATCTCGAGGGTAGAAATAACCGTTTTATTACACTAGGTGACAGTTAGGTTTACTTCATACTTCAAGAACAGATGTGTTTGCCTGGAAACCGAATACCGACTGGTTTCCTAATCAACGAACAGCGATTAAAATTTCGAGGCCGAAACCGGTTTGAAATCGAAGTCAGATTTATCGTGGCTCACAGCTGATGCTATCCACTGCATCGTCGCCTGAGCAGAGTTCAGGTTTTTCTCATGCCTGCAGCAGGCCTAATTAGTCGAGTTGACCTGATAACCTTAACTTTA
The DNA here is from genome assembly GCA_025618425.1 of Heliocidaris tuberculata. Lineage (NCBI taxonomy): Eukaryota > Metazoa > Echinodermata > Echinoidea > Camarodonta > Echinometridae > Heliocidaris > Heliocidaris tuberculata. Next base: position 31,775,134 of record CM046836.1, read on the forward strand.
AGTTCTCTTTTATTTAAGAAGGCAGTGAATTGACTTTGGAGAGCAGGTGAGCGATAACAATAATAGCATCCCATTTGTACTAGTACATGTATATGATTAGAAATATTAGAATCATCTCATCAACTTCACATCACAAAAAGGAGATTAAACCCGCCTGAATAATAACTAAATAAGTGGGAGAGTCTCCGGCGTGTTGATCTACATGTTTACTGGCTGGTTTATTATCTCATTGTCTAGACCATACCCGGATTCACTTTTTGTTTTATTTACTTCCCGATGATGAGGTGCCAGCAAAAGCCAAGAAGGGGGATATCAAACAAATGCCTGGCAGTCTACAGTACAACTTCACAAGGGGTCTTCACTAGTGTCAGTTGCAGTGAGGTAGGCCTATGGTCTTGACATGCTGTTGATAAAGTGTCTTGGAAAAATCTATCTGGATCTTCAGGCTTTGATGATTACATCTGATATACCCAGCAGACAACACCATTTTCCCATGAGAGCAAATTAAACTGAAATGTTCTTCTAATTCTTGGAAATTAATAGGATGCGAGTTAATGAGATGACAAGGCTAAATTAAAGTTATTATAAAATTGGTTTCATATGATGATCTATTCCAAAGATGGCCAACATATTCGGGAGTCTACTTGCGAATGGATATCATGTCGTCATTCTAGGCTTAGACTGGTCTGGTAAGACTTCAGTCCTCTACCGCCTCAAATTGGATGAATATGTAAACACTGTCCCAACCATCAGTTTTAACACCGAAAAGATCAAATGTAAAAAAGGGTCGGCCAAAGGCTCAACCTTCAAGTTCTGGGATGCAGGTGGAGCGGAGAAGCTACGTCCTCTGTGGAAATCTTACGCAAGAGCAGCTGACGCGATTGTTTACGTTGTAGACAGCACAGATAAAGAGCGTCTTGATGAAGCCAGATGCGAATTGTTCAAAGTGGCACAACGTCCGGAGACAAAGGGTGTTCCGATTTTGCTGATTGCAAATAAACAGGACCTGAGGCAAGCACTTGGTGCCGCAAACATTGAAGATGCTTTAAGTATAGCAGAGCTGAGAACACAGCAGCACACAGTGGATGTGGTTGCAGGATGTGCATTGACAGGAGAAGGATTTGAAGATGTTCTGGACACTTTGAAGGAGATCATTGATAAACACAGGAAACTCATGAAGCACCAGAAAAAAGGGAGATAACCTTTAGGAGATAAGGGGATCGAGACAATCAAAAGTCACCCATGGTGGGGTAAAAGCTTCCGCACCTTTCTCATTCATTAGCAGCATGTACATGTAGCTCACCTTTTGAAAAGGTTGTAACCTCATTTGTGTACATTGTAGTATTGTGTGTTGCTGCCTTATTCCATCATACAAATATTGTGATACAGTACATTGAATTTGAAGTGTACAAAGTGATGAATTGCTAAGAAGACCTCCTTAAATGCATTGTGTGTGTTTTGTTCACTCATTAAAAAAAAAAAATGATTAGGCACATTGTATTAAAAGGCTTACTTGGTAGGCCTTTTTATGTGTCATTTCAGTACATGCATAATTTCAAATGCCATGGGCTTGTGTTAAGATTTTTTCATCATTTTTTTTCAGCATTTCATGTTTCACTACCCACCTTATAAAGATATACTGCCTTGAAAACTCTTGATATGATTCAGTATGTGTACAGTAGAATGCAATGCCTTGAGTTTAATTATTCTTGTTAGATGTTTGATCTAGGTTAAGGTATTTTTAATATCCGTATGTTTAGTTTGATTATCTCCAATCCACTTTGAAATCTACCCTACAATTTTATCAATCATGCATCCAATAGATAGCTTGAGAATGATCCCACTAAAATCTGGAAGCCAGACCTGTGTACACTATATCATAATGTGGGATGCAATAATTTGAATGAAATGTATTTTATTTCAGTAGTATGGTTCTTCTTACTAGATGTATGTAAACATTATAAGCCTACATCTTGGGAGTTGGAATGCTTGTTTTCTAGGGAAGTCAGAGATGCCCACTGTACATGTACATGTACATCACATTTGACCTTACAGTATATTTTGCATACTGGAAATGTGCTGGAATAGACTGGTACATAAATTATGAAGTTCTTGATCCTACCAGTAACTTAATTTCTACACAAAGGTGCACAACAACAGAACACTTGAATTCCTAAGGTTGAAAATTCTATAAAAGGAGGAAATAGATCATGGTTGGTTTAATCGGACTACTGTTGAAGGCTCACAGTCCATCTTGTACAAAAAATGTTCCTCTCATCTTTATTTTCAAGTGCTCAGTACTATGTTGAATGAAGAGAATATCATTCTTAATGTTGAAAGTGACATAAATACTGCAAAAATGTTGATCATGATAACAAATGTAGACCTGTCAAAATTGGTGTTTGGAAAGCTAGTTATTTTGATTTCATATCCCCTCCTAGATCGGCTTTAGATTAGACTGCACTGGTATTGCGGATGCATGATCAAGCACAGTGTGCTTCAAATCATCAAAGGTTTCTTTTCAAAGAAAACATATCAAGTAGCACAATATCCTGGTCGAACCTTCACTCAACTAAAACCACTTTTTTGAAGAAAAAAAATGACTACAATAAATCACACAGACACACACTACTGGCTTGAAATGCTAGATACTAAAGATGCAAAGCCTTGGGAATGTGTGTTGAGATCATTACCTTGTCCAGTAACACTGTAGAGGTGATTAGAATTTAGAAATCAAAATTACCTTTTTTCTTGGTCATGCATCAAAAGCAATATGTAGTAAGCATTATGGTCACTATTTATTTAGCATCTGGTGTCCTTTTTAATTGCTGATGAAGGTGGTGAACACCAAGAGTAATTTGTACTGACATTCTATAAGTAAGGTTTAGCCTACACTTTAGGTAAAATGTTTCAATGTAAGTGGGCTTTCATGTTGATGATACTGTGTTAACTAAAAGTAAATTCACCACCCTTATCATTGGGTATTTAGGACTCATGCATTTATTTTAAAAAATGTAAAAAGTTGAAGTGGTCTAAATCTTGACTCTTGATGAAAAATTGTGCATGCAGTATATAAAATCCTGTTTGGAAGAATACTATACTCCACTTCACCAATCCAATTGTCCTGCCATTTCAATTCAAATCAAGCTTACTTACCATTTACAATCAGTACTTTTTTCTTTTCCTTACATGGGGGCCTTGGGGAAAGTCTGGAAATCTTTCTTGATTTTACTATATATGACCCTTGGAACATCACAAGAAAATTTACACAGTCAGTAACTAAAATTAAATCAAACATTATAGGGCCTACAAGTTAATGCACTTTGCACTCTGAAGAAATATCTTTTGTAAATTGATGTGTTAATATGTTCACTCTTCATGTTGAACCATGATGTTTGCTAGGCTAGTACCTCCTTGGTGTAACTGTGCTTGGAATTGTACAACTTGTAAATCATGAAATCTTTCAGTATTTAGGATTTATGTCACCCTTCTTTATTTCATGGCTAGAAACAATATCCATGTGCATGGCCATCATTCCTACCAGTATAAACATATCATATGGGCCTTCTGAATAGAATGTTAGCAGCATAGATGAAATGCAGTACTGAACAATAAATCATGTCCAAGGATATGGAAATGAAATATATTGTTTATTACTTTATGACAATGATGACAGACACTTCAACATAAATATCATATTGGTTTTTCAAGAATTTCCAGGCCTGTCAAACCCAGCAAAGAAATCAATCATTTCACTATATGCTCATTAGTCTCTTGCCCAGCAGAAGGGTGCAGACATGATTTTTTTTAAAATTTGAATAATAAAGAATAATGTAGAGAAGTAATAATACCCATCATATCAAATATTAAAGATGATGCAGACTATTTAAAAATATAATCATGTAATCAAAGAAAGGACAGAACTTTGCAATGCATTTTTTTTTTCTATAAATGTACAAGTATGTACATGCACTGGCTTTGTTACGTACATGTAGCTGTTGGTTCAGCCTTCTATAAGACAGTCAACGGTTTATTTGATAACATAAAAAAGCCAGTACTCCGTTTGTGCTCAGTATAAAATTTCCCAGGTTACCAATACCAGTACAATATATAGTGTGTATTGTATAGTTTACTGAATATCTTGCATGTACTATATATGCATCCTTGATGTTTCCAATGAATTGGGGTGTGGCTTTAAGCATTTAAAATTTGAAGAGTGAATCTGATGGTTCTCTAGCAGTCTCTGAAATTCACAGGTACATTTACTTTTAGAATTGATAATGGATGGGATGTGTATTACTGTATTTTTAGACACTGTTTAAAAATTTCTGCAAAAAGAAAACTGTTCATTCATACATGATGTATGTGTATGAGTTTCAGGAAATATTTTTAAAGTATGAATGTCTCTTGCTGAAAATGAATTAATAATATAGAAACAGAAGATACTAGTAACATTATTAATGTTATATCAAATATCTTTTTGTAGGCAAAGGAATTGGATGACATTTTTGTTATAAATATACACAATAAGTTTCATACATGTTCATTACAAAAATTGAAAATTACAGTACATTTATTTGGTAACATGAAATTTTAGCTATCAAATTCAGGTTGTATTTATGTAATAGAAACATTTCAAATGTGATATTTTATCCTTTCTTAACAGAGTGCAATAATTTTCCTGCCTGTTGTTTTGCCTACATATTTATTCAGTGATTCCATTCCATTTTACTTTTCAAAGTCAGGTTTAATGCCCCCCCCCCCTCTCTCTCTCTCTATCCCTCTCTTTCCCTCTCTCTCTTTCCATATTCCCCATTCATCAGAGAATTCTGTGTACATGTGTGTACAGTTCGTACATTCAGCAAGCTTAAAGCTCATAGACAGTCTCGGTAGCAAAAATCATACTGGCAAGAAACTTATCTAACATAGTCACATACTATTCTCCTTTTATCATAAGACACATGTACGAGATTATTTAACATTCCATTCACAATTTCGAACAAATTTTAGTGTAAATATCTGTAAGAAACGCTTGGTAGCGGCTTTTCACTGCCTCACGCTGAGACCATATCCACCCGAAGGTTCCCCACACAATAAACCCAGCGCTTCGCACTATGTGTAGCGTATTCTATAACACACAGCAATCCTCATGTGAGTAATGTGTGTGGCCGTTGTTCGAATTTACATCCCCTCTTATTTGGGCCAGGGATTTTTATTCTTTTCACTTCTAATTCGATAAATATTTCACTTGAGGAGGAAAAAATTTCACAGCATCTTAGTTATGTTAGTACCCTGCTATTTATTAAGTAAAATAAAAGAAATCTCACGAAAAGTTTTTGAGGGCTTCCCAAAACTATCTAATACCTTTAAAAGTAGGGGCATTGTTAAACCTCTGTACAATTTTGTACAATTTCATTTGCTGCACCAAGCACTAAGGAATTAACTTGAAAGCTTTGTGTTTATTTTTAACTCCTGAGAAAGCACCTTCTTTCTCAGTCCATTCTAGAAATAAATGGGTTTCTGTCAACACTATTTACCCAAGTCCCTTGGCGATCTAAAGCTCTGTCCATTTGTTAATTAGGGACTGATGAAGGATACTCTGAATAGAATATCCATGTACTCTTGTGCAATAAAACATTATTCCTCCTCCTTAAAGGTAATAAACAGTAGTGGTAGCAAAATGAAAGTTGGCATGAAACTGCTCAAATATAGTCTCATATTGTTCGGCTTCAATAAAAAGATACATGAGTGAGATAATCCGGTATTCTATTCATGATTTCCGGTGATTTTCAGTAAAATAATTCAAATGATCGAATATCAACGGTTACCTTATACCCTCGTTAAGGACCACCTACCCCGACGCTCCCGGCTCAACGGCGCATAGCGGTTCGCACACACTTGTTACACACACTGTTTTCACATCAAATTACAAGCGCGGTATCGCGCTTGTAATTCGATGTTTATTTTGGGGGGCATTTTAGCCATTTCTAAACCATTTTTCTTCAAACAAACGTCACCTATGTTCGAAATTAATCATTTCACAACAGTATATGTAATAATTTCCATTCCAGCTGACAAAGTAGTTAAATATCCACAGCGCCACCTTTCCCACTACTGTACGATACCTTTAATTTAAGGTTCACAAGTTGCCTTGAGAGTAAGCCTGCTTATTAGTGCCCTACTTGTACATGTATCATGCCTATAGGCTATAGACTGAAAGTTGAAACACAACATGTAGTCTACCATTTATTATTGAAATACTCTACATGTATGTGGTAGATCTGTAGAAAACGTTTTGTAAGTGTATTGAATCCTGCATATACACCATTTCTGTATAATTCAGTGTTGCCAGTTGTCATTGAAAAATACAGAATATGTATGAGCATGTACTACATGTAGTAGATACCACTATTTTCTCAGTATTTTACTGTGCAGTAGCTTGAATTAGGTTACAAACAGATATGCTACAATGTAATATGTGTCCACAAGTAAGAGCTTGATGTTTCCTGATCAAGATGAAGTTAACATTCCAAACACATGTTTAGTGAAATGCTTTAAAATTGCACATTAGCTAGTGAAGTTAAATGTTGTACATGTACCAAGGATTTATTGTACGTTATTATGAATACTGTCAAGCAGGTAGAATTTGTTATTTGAGCAAGAATAATGAATGCTCTCAGAACTTGATGTTGGGTATCTTTTCTCTCTCTCTCTCTCTCTCTATTACATGTTCACTCTCATATATGTACATGTACATGTAGGATGAGTATTATGTACAGTTGATGACAATTTTGATTGTGCCCAGTGTGTGCTTGAAATGAAATGGAATGATTATAATATAATTATTGTAAAGCAGCAATACACTGTAGACCACGGCTATACATATAGAGGGTTCTCACGGCAGCCATGTTGGAGGACATAACAATAAAAACCTGTGCATCAGACTATGAAAAGCCATTGCTGTCATGGTCTAGTGCACAGGTTTTTATTGTTATGTCCTCCAGCATGGCTGCTTCTGGGAACCCTCTAAGTTAGACCATATCCTCACATGCCATTGTAACTGTATGGCTTTTGAATGAAGCCAGGTGTGTTTTTCCAGAGCAATAAACTCACTGTACCATGGTAATGCTTATTGTCAATAAGACACAGACATTTAAGAATCAATGCTATAGTCTTCTCTCATTATTTGCACCAATTCTAAAATTTCTTGTGCAGTGAAAACACTCTAGTCAGCATATACTTGTGTTAATTGCATAAAAATACCTAATATTTCAGTTATAATTTGCATTATGATTTGGACATATGAAAAAAAAAAATCAAATTCACAGTCACATGAAAAAATTCCTTGACTAAACATGCAAACCCTGTGGGTACCTCCTTCTTCAACAATTTGAACACCACCTAAATTGCTGCTGATGTCACCAAAAAAAAAAAATGTTGTGATGACTTGTAGAAGAAATTTGTATTTCTTTTTGTAGGAAAATCACATGTGCAGTCTGCATTACGCTTTCTTCTGTAGAATGTAAGATGTTGCAATGTAATCTTGTAGAAAATAAATTTATGCAACTACATGTACAGTGTGTGTATGGCTATGCCTACATGTAATTGCCTATAGTAGGCCCTACATGAATGTGACCTTGAAAGTTGCTGATAATTGATCACTTGATATAGGATTGCAGAGTGTGCATGGAGTAGGGATAGATGGTCAATGTTTTTGTAACTAGGCAACGGTTATTGATTGGTGTGAACTAGCCCTTTGATATATGATGATCTCCAGGCAATATGTTGGACATTCTTTAATTGTGCTCGTAAATATACATGTAATGTTGATGTTGCTAGTACTGCTACACTATTAAAATATCTGCATATATTTTTTGTAGTTTGCAGCAAAAAAAGAAAGTGTTTGCTAATTGAAAACAGATTAGAGATGTATTCTTTTTAAGTATTTGCCTAAGAGATTGAAGTGTAAAAAAAACAAAAAACAACAAAAAACAAGAAACAACTGCTGTTCAATAGCTACATTTAAGTAACGTCTTGGTTTTAATACGATACTGAAAATTATACATGTATACATGTACCATATACACGCATATTGCTCTACCAGTTCATTTTCCTTTATAGTTTCCTTGAAGTAATGTAATTTAATGTGCTTTCATGGAATCATAATCATGTCCAACAGGGCATCACTGGTAGAGAATAGATACATGTATTTCCAGGTATTATGACATTGTTTACCAGTACCATATATCAGGATCCATGTATGTTTGCACTCTTCAGCAGTACATTCACAGAAATGCTGTATGGTTGGAGTAAAATGAAAAGCTTATTGAAATCTTGTAGAAGCTGTATATATACATGTATATATGCAGGTAGTGTTTGTTGTGTGTACCTGGAGTATCAATTTCTATTTTTTTACACATCACTTATGACATCAGGCTCATAATAGGCAAGAAAATTGATATAGATACTTTAAGATTTTCTCTTGAATTGTCTGAAGTTGACTAAATTCATATTTCCGTTTTCATTTGCCATTGCCGTCCAAATCCATATGAGATAAAGAGTTGAATGTAGTTGTTAGTGGAAGTCTTTACCTGCATATTTCCTGTCTTCTAAAAATATTTCTTTACTCACTGTGTTGGCCTATTATATCCCATTTTCTCTTCCAGAGAGATAGAGTATTTTGAAGTTGTGGTGTTTTTGGTAAAATATGTGATTTTTAATTTCTTTACTTTTCCAGTATCTTTTTAGAATTTTTATTTACATTTTAAACATATCATTCCTCACAAATAACACTGCTTAACTTTGCAGAAAGCTGTACAACATCCAAATTCAGCTGTGTTTCCATAACAAGAAAATGCCTCTAATTAATGAAAAAATTTATTAATTTTTTTTTCAGTGTACATGTATGTGTATTTGTAGTTATGTATTACATACATATTCCACATCAGGATGCACATGTACCAACCTACCCAAAGTATTATGATTTGTATATTTGACAACAGCATTTATTATGTTGCACCTTTGTTATCAATGTATTTAATGTACTAAAATACTAATATCTTACATGTAGCAACAAAACATGTCTGTGACTAAGTGATAAGCTAGATAACACATGAATTAACATAATTTTATTAGAAATCTAAAGTTATGACTTTTGTGAGATTGTGACTATTATCTATGATTTGTAGTTTGTGACTACATGTATTATCTGATAAATATTGATAATAAATCAATCATCAAATAGACATCAAAAGTTATGAAATAAATATAATTGTGTAACATGTTACTGTAATTAATACCATAAGTAATTGTATATGAATGATCTCTATCCTTCTTTATCTCAATTCAGAAGTATCCAGAATAAATTATTTCCTGTTTTTTATTGAAAAGTCCCATTGTATGACATTCCCAGGTTGTAGGCCTATATGATTTGCAATCAATTCAAACTTCATGAACGTACATTCAGAAAAATTCATTTATTGATTTTGGTATGTATAAATTATGACAAATAATAATATTAAAAACACTGAATGCGCAACTGAAAAGCTAAATGCTGAGAAATTCTCTATCAGCTCCATAAGGAGTTACAATGGAGAATCATTTGAGAATAATACAAAACCTACATGTATTTTCAGATAATGACATAAAGAAAAAAAAGACACAGCACCAAAAAAAAACAACAAACAAACAAATGAGAGAGAAAAGGAGACATAGCACTAGCAGCTGTTTTAATGAGAAGCATCGTTATATTTGGTACATGGCCGTGTAGCCATGTTTTATATGGCAGAAGGGTGTACCAATAAACTCCTATGTAGACTTACTACTTGTAATTACTACAACAACCTCCAGGGTTATATAATATGTTTGCTCATCTACAATCCCCCTGAAAAGAAACCTTTAATTAACATTTTGTAGTCCATCCATCATTTGATCTAAAGAATATTTTAGATGGTCTTGCTCCCATGGAACTGACTGCTGTTTAGCTGCATTCGTGTACAATTTACTCTCTTTCCAATAATACTGAATGCCTCTGGCTTGTTATAAATTTCTTGCAGTGTTCATGATTTTTTTTTACTTTGCAGTGTTTTGATGAATCAAAACATTTCACAAAGTATTTACTGATATTAAAATAATTTACATCTTACATGAATCGTTCCGCCGATAACAATGTTGTCATGTATTAATATTGTGTGTTAATGAAAGAAAGATGGTTTGATTAAGGAGCGGTTTGCTGAGTTTGCCCCCCCCCCCTTGAAAAATAATGGCTACTGTACAAGGCAGTGTATCATGTGTAGTTTACAACATTTTTGATTTATTTATACTATACTGATTCTTATCAATGATTATTCATAACATTTGTAGGTAGACATATGTGTTCCCCAAAATTTTCATTCATAAATTGCATTTCGATTTTCGATGAATGTGTAATTAATTTCAGAAGAAGCATTGAACAATCTTCATGGATGGGGTTGGGCAAGCATGTTGATCAGAAATGTACACTAAATTTATTTTGTAATTATTTGGGACACTGCCCTCAGCCCCCCCCCCCCCCCACCTCTGTCAATGCTCTAAATGTCATGTTATTGAGTATTTAAAACCAGTACCTTGATTAAGTACATCCTATTCAGTTGTAGAATGTACTCTCTATTCTTGAATGATCCATTTGTATATTTAACTTGAAAAAAGGGTATAGGCCCTATAGTCTTGTTCAGTCCTTTATTATATTCCTGTTTGATTATGTGCTTATTAATCTCTGTACTATCTCTGTATTCAATTTCAAAGGTACTATTTTATTCTGAGTATCCTTTTTGTATTGGTTGTGGTTTATTACGTATACACTTATTTATGTTATGTGCCTTATTCTGTTGATATAAATATATGTATACATGTATATATCCTGATATAATATGAGTTATGAAAGATATATTATCAAAGTCGAATAAAAGAAGTTACACCATTGATTTTATGCCTTCTAATGTGTGGTATATCATTTTGTATTGAAAATGTGTGATGTTTAAAGTGTATTGTGCATTGGAAATCTTGGAGTGCCTTGTGATGTCATGAAATTTAGTCTGCAATGTATATATAATATGAATTGCCCAATGTCGATCATTGGGGATGATTGTGTGAGGCATAGGGTAACAACAGGATTTATAAAACGGGTTCAAGAATGTAGCCATCCTGATCGGTCAAATAACACCACGTGACCGTGCAAAAAAAAGTACTAACGCAAGGCGAGGGGACTAACGCACGGCTAATCCGGATCAAACACTAAGATTGTAAGAAAACACTAAGATTGTAGACCCGTTTTATAAAACTTTTAATACATGGTTGTGAGTTCGTGCGTTAGTGCGATCCAGCAACACGCAGGTTTTTATCGTGGTGTCTAACACACTCGGCAACGCCTCGTGCGTTAGTACACCGCGATAAAAACCTTTGTGTTGCCAGATCGCACTAACGCACTCCCAACCATGTATTAATAGTATATTATTGAATCCCAATACATGTACATGATTGTATATTTCAATGTATAGATTATAATAATGAATTTCAAGGAATTTCAAGGAAAAAAAAATTATATTCAGATTTAAGTATTGCCCATCCTTATCAAAAAAATATTCAAGAGTATTGACAAATACTTTATTTCATCCTCTCGACTGGGACATTTTGTCATGATTAATGACCTGACTCTCTGTCTTGAGATGTCGGCAATTATAAAGCTATTTATTGGGTAATTAAATGCACTTGACTTTCTTTATTACCGGTACGCCAAGATTGGTTTTCAATTAGTTTAGATTTGCTCAGGAATAAAAGCATCATGTGGATGTATGACTCTTTTTGCCCAACATCCACACAATGTCACTTGTAGATTTGAAGGGGGGGGGGGGGGGGGGGGGTGAAAAGTGAAAAAAAGAGTGAATATACAGGTATGGGAAAAAGTGTTCCAAAAAATTATACAATATAGAGATCGATAAAGTAACACTGAGGGTGGACCCTACCCCCCCCCCCCCCTCCCTCCATCTGAGGGAGAGAGGGATAATGCATCTGGATTGCTCTGCATTTTTATAATGAATAATATAGGCCTATTCCAAGTTGCATAGATGTATATGGGCAAGTCTAAACTATTTTGTCCAACGTCACTGACCACTCAAATGACTGTATCAAGCTGACAGCTTGGAACAGACAAAATATCAAGTAAATTGATATTTTCAGGTCAATCTATGTTCACAATTCCATAATACAATCTCATAATACTTGGTAACGTATGGGACATACCTTGGAATTGCCCATATACAAATGTACAGATTTTCCCCCTCCTTCAAACGAGGGGGGGGGGGGGGGGCATGTACTGGCTTCATCCCACGCTGAATATGCCACTGCGTACTTTAAAAAGTCTCGCAGCAGTAGCAGGCTGTATGATTTCTTATTATCATCGCCTCCGGTGAAGCATATGGTTTTAATGATAAATAAATTGACCATGGATTTCTAATTATAGGGGTATAAAGAAATGATCAAGGTCATTTTACCTCGCACAGTTAAAAAAAGAGGCTGATATTTATAACGTTTTCTATATAAAGGTAGTCTTTAGCACGAGGGTGCACATTAATGTGCATCCTGAACCCTTAAGTTACACTTAGGTTCAGTGTACTTTTCTAGCACAGGGGGACAACTTTGCTCCCCATTTTATAAGGGTTTGGATGTTGCTTATACCGTTTTGGGTGTAAATTTTAACCTTTCTTAGTCAGTTTGTTCAATACTCTGTTGTTTTGCTGTTGTTGGGTTTTTTTCCAAGCACCCTCGTTTTAATGCAAAATTTGATCAATTAAAATTTTCACCTTAAAATGATGATTTTAGAATATTGGAAGGCTGTGATGCATTGATTGCATTTACCTATTGTATTTGGACAGCAGCTGTTGTTGGTTGTTTGTTTGTTTGTTTGTTTTTGTTTTTTGTTTTTTGTTTTTTGTTTTTGTTGTTGTTTTTTGTTGTTTTTTTTTTTTTGGGGGGGGGGGGACTTATTGTCATTGATTGATGGCAGAACAAAATAAGCAGGACGTGCGCTCCATTGCTGTAGTGGTATGAATTTATTCTCATCTCTATAGCTCTTCATCGGCTCCATGATCTCCATCTCATAATGTTTTCGTGCACCACAGACAAGGTTATAGGATTTCATATCTATTGGGAATCTAGAAGGAATCTTGCTCACCGCTACTCATGCTTGAAATAGCGTCCAGATTATTAACCACACTTATACATTTATAACTTACGTTAGGATGAGGTTACGCAGTCAATGTGGAAGATGAATTTATTTATCCTTTATGAAAATATGAAAACCGCCCTTTGGTCATTTACCATTAACATTACGTATAACTAGTTTCACTCTCACAACAATCAGTTTGGGAGTCTATATTTTGACCCACTGTCAAAACTAAAACGCATTCTTTCCTCTAACTATGCAACCAAGATGTCAAAAGTTTTGACCTCTAACCGCTTGTCACTTTGAATAAGAAGTTTTTCGTGTCAAACTTGGCCTTATCTCGTATCTTGTAGTGTTTTTGTATATACCATAGGTCATGGTTATCTGTCCTACACAGCTGGCCTTTCTTCTGGACTGGCAATGCACAAGACCAAAGGGCATCATAATACATGTAGTTAATGCACTCTCACCTCGTGTATATTTCATTGCGTTGAAAAATCTCAATCTTAAAGGCCAAGTCCACCTGCCCTAATGTCAAGTTGGTATGAAGAAATAGAGTAAAATTAAACAAGCATAACAGTGACAATTTTATAGAAATCGGGTGTAAAATAAGAAAGTTACAGCATTTTGAAGCTTTGCATTGTTTCATGAAACAGTGATATGCATAACATGGGCGGTATGCAAATAAGTGAGCCGATGATGTCACACACTCACTTTTCCTTATGTATTGTTATATGATATTACAAATATTTCATTTTTCTGCTCCAAGAATGTAAAGCGTGGTTTGACTCCTCATGGAATGTGTAAGAACATCATTACTTTAACTTATTGTGATACAAGGGAGAGATTCTTTATTATCACATCTATAAAAATTGAAATATATATTTGAAATTTCATATAATGAAATACATAAGGAAAAGTGAGTGTGTTGTCATCGGCTAACTCATTTGCATACAGCTCATGTTATGTATAGCACTGTTTCGGGAAACTATGAAATAATTTTGAAATGCCGTAACTTTCCTATTTTACATCCGATTTCTATAAAATTTTCACTGTTATGCTTGTGTAATTTTACTCTATTCAAATCAACTTGATATTAGGGTGGACTTGGCCTTTAAGGACCCAATTAATTTCTTGACATGATCGCCAAAGTATTTATCTGTGTATCAGAAAGAACACCCAGTGCATTCTTTGAGGAGAGAGGTAAAAGTTTGGAAATCGAGGTGAAATCAGTGTTCATGAGCGGTTACGTAAGATTTATACAATCACCGATAACCACATAACCGGAGGAGTAATGCATGCCCAAGGAAATCCACACATTCACTACCATTATAATATTGCATCCCATAACGTTTTGGACAGATTTTTCAACTTGTATTTAAAAATGCTTTTCATGTACCCGGGGGGGGGGGGGGGGGGGGGGGGGGGAAGGGGGCACTCGACCCCAAAAGTGGTAGGTATATGCCACTGGCAAGACCAAAAAGGTGGGCTTCGGAATGAGCGTATCATGAATAGGATGGTCTTCGGAATTTTGGGGGAAAAGGGGGTCTTTGGAACTGCATGATTACAATAATTAGGTGGTCTGTCGTACACAGATCACCTCTTAATTTCGTCAGAATTTTCTTTATTCTTCTTCTTTATTAACGCCACTTTTTTGTGAGCGTGATTTCTCAAATTCGGCTCACTCACTTTTCATCAAATTTCAGTGAATGATCAGGCCTATCAAGGTCAAGTGCCAGAAATTTTTTCAAGGTCATGAGGTCATCGTGACGTCATCCAGGCGCCATTTTGTGAAATCACATTATCTATCATATCTTCATAACGAGTCATCAAGAATGAATCGTATTTAACACACATAAACTTCAGGTCAAGGGTCAATGTAACATGTCAGCAAAATCCGTGCGGGCATTAAGACGTGCACGTACGCGCGCGTCAAAATTTGAAAATGCTTAAAATCATCTCAAATTCATTTTGCACACGTTTCAGGCCATTTTAAGCATTTCAAAATTTTCCGTGAGTGCACGCCCGCGCGCGCGTTATGCGCGCGCACAGCGCGTACGGAATGTAAAAACGCCGTTTTTTCGCATGGTTTGGATTTCTGACACTATTCTTGACAATTTCCAACTATTTCCAGTCATTCTCGACCTTCCATAATGCCACACGCGCGCGTCAAATTTTAAAATTCGTGCGCGCGTCAATGGGCAATATAATGTAAAAAGTGGTAAAAACATGTCTATATAAAATTCGCCATAGCTCGTCAGAATGTGTGGCTACCCCCCATTTTTTTTACATTTTCTGAAAGCCTATGAGTTGTAGATTGTAATTCATGAAAAAAATTGGGGGGTCAATCGATCGGAACGTCGTCACATTTGCATATGAACTCAAAAATTCGATTTTGAAAAAATGACGTCATAAATTTTGTATTCATTTGACAATATTTCACTCATAGTTGGTCAATTTTCATCCAATTTTTGATATGTTGTAGCTGAGACAATTCTCTACAAGATCAGTCTCACGATTTTTCATTTTGACAAAAGCATTATGGCGTATTTTTGCAATTAAAGGAGGCATGTCAATTTTTCTCATTTTGCGTGTATTCTCTATGGGACATGACTTTTTCTCAAATCTTGATTCTACATGTCTATTGGAAAGTAGTGTGCAGTAGTTTGTGTACAATCTCATTCCCTGTCGTGTATTCCGCCCACTTTTTGTGTAGATGATATCTCCAAATCGGCTCAGTCCAATTTCTTCAAGTTTTTGTCAGTCATCAGCCCCTATGAGATCAAGTTCCCGTAACTCTTTCAAGGTCCCCAGGTCATCGTGACGTCATCCAGGCGCCATTTTGTGAAAATCAACTCATGGTCATCAGGGAAAGTCATTTCTCATTCATATTTGGCATGATTGAAGCTGATATCAATCCGGTCAATCCCAGAGATTTAGACGCGCGCGTGCGCCCACGTTCGCTCGTCAGTGCCCCCGCAAATATGAAAAATGACACCCCCAATAACTCCCAAAAGAGGAGGTCAATCTTTCTGAATTTTGCCTCGTCCATCACATTTCGACCAAATATCATGCACACCAAAAATCAGATTCAGAGCTCAATTCGTTTTTTGTTTTTGTTTTTGTTTTTTTTTAAGTGTAGACGTCTTTTTCTTGTCCATCTTTTCTTTAATTTCTCGTCCATCCTGCCTTTTACAACGAAACCAATGGCTGAAACTTCAAGGAAATGCCTGTCCATTTTACTTCCAATTTAAAAGTTCTACAAATTCTTGTATTTTTTCCTTCCATTGCCAGATGAAAAAACGGAAAATCTCATACTAATTACCCGAAAACCACCCAACACCACCTTTTTTTTTGCGGGGCTGATTACTTAAAAACTTAATCTTGAATCTTTATGAAAGTTGGCACAGACATGAGTGTTGGTAGGACAATTATGCTGTGAAAATAACAAGGTCATGATGTAATTATAACTTTATCCAGGTGCCATTTTCTGAAAATCAACTTATTGTCATGTATGGTCATGTATGTTCATAACGAAATGTCATTTCTCTTTCATATTTCGGATGGTCAATTTCACTGTCATCACATATATATGGCCATCTTATCATTGTCGTCGACCCTATCATGATCACTTTCTTGCCCAATCATCATCATATCTTACATAAGAATTTACCAGTTCAAGACAGACCACCTAATTCGTCTTGAGTGACGAATTAAATTTCTAGTTTATATTGTAATCATGCAGTTCCAAATGCATGATGCTACGGAACTGGGCATCGTTTCATCAAACCGTCATAAGTACAAGTTCGCCGACACCCCATTGAAACGCATGTTAATGTTGATACACGCGTTTCAATGGGATGTCGGCGAACTTGTACTTATGACCGTTTGATGAAACGCTGCTCTGGTTCCCACAAGCTCCCATTAGCTAAATAAGGTGTGTGTCACGTCATGGCAAGTCTATTATGAGCGGGGTTAATTCGCATGCATGCGCTCAGCATGAATGAAAAATTCTCGGGGGTGGATTGGAACCGAATTGGAAGCAATTGGCATGATTGGGTAAAGCCTGGAGGAATTAAGCACCTGGAATAAAACTCATTTTCAATTTTTACTTCAAAAATATATTCTCGAAACGGGCAAGGGCGGGCCAGAACGGCCAGAACGACGGAATGGAAAAAAAAAACAAAACAAAACACCAAAAAAAACACACAAAAAAAAAACACGGTGCTTTGGAACGGTTTTCTCTCTTCCTTTTCTAAACAAGAAAAAATGGTTTGCTTTGGAAGGGAAATTTGAGAGTAAAAATGGGGGTCTTCTTTGCGGCACATACCCACTGCACACTATATACTGAGTGCGACAGAACAAGCATGATGCATGAGAGAAAGATCTAGAGGTGGGGGGGGGGGGGGGGGGGGAGAGGACATAGATCTGGGGCCTGTAACATAAAGAGATACAATCAATCTTACGATCAATTGTAACTCTTCAGTACATGGTTTGCCATAGACTTACGATCTCTTTATGTTACAGGCCCCTGGACAGGTATAATATAAAGAGCTAGAAAGAGAGAGAAAAACTGGTATCCGCTGCATCTCAGTACCGGCATGACTCCGCAACAATGATGACACCATGTCAACAATCGAAAGTCATCAAAATATGACATGGCTGTTTATTTGTCATGACGCTTTACTTTTAGGCCAGTTAACCCTTTGGAGACAATTGACCACATTTTGTGGTTTGGCTCAATATCTTTTGATTCGGAGCTCTAAAAAGTATACCTGATGCATGAGTAGAAAGAGTAAAATTTTCTGCACACACTATGTCCATTTTTGTTGCATGACCATATTGCGTTTGATGCCAGGAATTTTAAAAACGAGAATAAGCTTTACAATCCTTAAATTGGCAACACACTGAGAAGTTCAAAATCATTGTTTTTTTTAATCAAAACTGGCAATTTTTTCAAATTTTCGACAAAAATCCTAACCATGTATATTGTTTTCAAAGATATTACACCTTATAGAAACATGTAGCAGTAAAAGAAAAATATTATTGTTGCCAATTTGAAGAACAAAATGTAATCAACTTAGCCCATAAACAATTCCTGTCCTGAAAGGGTTAAGATGGAATGACATAAGTGTCGCATGCAAGTCGCGATATCGCGTATTTATAGAAAACCGCGTTGCATGTAAGTGGCCACAAAACTAACACCACCCCCCCCCCCCCCTCCTTAGTACTAACCTCTTCCTATCCTAAATTTCGCACTAAATGTTAACATTGTAAGTAAGGTTATCCTAAGTATTGATTAGTGTAAAATATGGTCCTTTTGATGGAATGTTATATAGATTAAGAGTTTATTGGCAATATTTTGTGAAACTGTTTTAGTAATTGTTTTATTCATTAGTTGTTAGTGATCAGTAAATAATTATTATATTTCACCTTATTATACATTGTGTCCAGCGCTTTTGCTTACTTGTTTATTAATTTTCCTTATAATTCCTTTGGAATTCATTTATTTCATTTGTGGTCTGGTGACTAACCCCTCCCCCGAGTTGGAACCTCCGCTAGCAGACCAAAATAAAACCTGTTCCCTTCTCGGTTCCCAATGTCACTGCTTATGTAGTGAAGGACAGGAGTTGGGGGTAGATTATTATAATTATTATTCTTAGTCGAGGAAGAAAAATGTTTCCTTTTTAACAGAGTGAATGATATAAGCATGTTCTTCATAATGGTACCGTATGGATAGTTTCATGTACTCCGCCACTGCCGTGCATGCGAGATAGATAATGTAGCATTTTAAACATCATATAACATTCACATCTTACTCAATAAAACAATTTTTTTTAAACACAGAGTCAGGATATTTGACACTCAGTGGCGTATCTATAGGAGTTATGGCTTGCCCCCCCCCCCCCGGTGCACAAACTTATCAGCTTAAAAAATCAAATAAGATTAATTCCCGCATTAAATTTTAATTCAGGAAATCTGACATTACATGGCAATGATTTAATGCTCTTATATATCAGCCAAAGTTTCAATAACTATACAAGCGAGGGAGCAAAGCGAGCAATTTTACCCCTCAGAAATGCAATTTCTAATTCATGTCACCCTTTGAAAAAAAAGGAAGCACAGCAACCTAGCTTTAGAGAATTTTTTGAAGTTTCGAATATTGAAAAATCCTGCTATATTCACTTTTTCCTATATAATAGGCCTATGTGGGGCGCGAAATCAACGAAATACCTGAATAAATAATATTCGAGGTATTTAGCAAGGCAATCGAAAGTTGGGACATTTTTCTTTTCTTTTTTTTTAAAGTTGAACCTCTTAAATGGCTATGTTATTCACTTTATAATGTGTTATGGGGAGCGCAAAACTGAACAAGATTCTTATGGAAATTATACGCTAGTGAGCGAAGTTTAAACCCTTTTAAAATGCTACCTATATGCACGATATCCTATACTGGTGCCCTGGAGGCGCAAAATTAAGAGATCCTGATGAAGAAACATAGTTATGCGAGGGAGCAAAGCTCCCGAGCTTTGAGCTTTAGAAAATTTTGGCATTTTAAATCCTTTAAAAACACTATTTTCTATGCAATTTACCCTGGGTTGGGGGCGCATTTTAACTGTAAGGCTCCAGTTTTTCTTCCTCTGCCCCCCGTAGATACGCCACTGTTGACACTATTATACCTCGTAAATTATCCGATCGAATTAAAAGCGCCAATCACAAAATTAATTCACGACTATATTTTAAGTCAGAAGTTTGGGGAATGATATGCATTATTAATAAGGAAAAAAAAAATTATTAAAAGTTTCCTTAAAGTATCCAAACCCCAAATAATCAAACTCTTGACATGCTATATACATGTAGACTATACACCTTCGGCGGAATGCTCTTTACAAAGCTTTACTTTCATCTTAAAAAGCAAAGAATGAATTCTGGCATTAAAAAATATGATTGTTCTTAACGACATGTAACTTATCAACTTCGGTAATCACATACCGGTACCAATTTTACATTTTTGCATCACAATTCAAGTCGAATTTTCAAAGCGTCTGACATCCAAACTAGATTTGATTCAATATCCCCCTCTTGCTTCAACCTTATAAATAGTGTTCATAATTCACATGGATGTTGCTGTTTCCGGGTGCGACTCTCTTTAATGATTGAAAAGTGACATCGCAACCCCCGAACCATATAGGTTATAGCAGTGGGGTAATGAACCCCAAAAATGAGGGGGCTGAACATACACCCTAAAAAATGTCTAGTCATTTTTTAAAACTATAGATCGCCTGGTCACATTTCTTAATCAGATTCTAGTCATTTGACTAGGATTCTGTTCATTTTGACTGGGATTCTGTTCACTTCAAACTCGAAGTTTGGCAGTTTTTACTAGAAATAATCTAGTTGAAGCTTCCTTGAAATATGATTGGTCAAGCTGCGCTAATCGGGAATGCGCATGAGCGGACCAGCTGTCATGGTGTCAAAAGTTTGTGCGAGAGATCGAGAAGATGCGAGAGAATTTAGAAATCCAGGAACTGTCAACAGCTAGGGGGCATAGAGCTTGTGAAAGAAATGGAGAGTCGTCAGCTAACTATAATCAGTCAAGAAAGCAGGTCGTGGGATTAGGCTAGCTCACCTCGTTGAAGAGAATGGAAAAAGATCTACCTGTAGTAAGTGATATTAACTTCACATGACTGTGTTGTATGTCGTAATGCATTCAAATTTAATACTTACCTCTTTGCCTATTACTCCTAGTAATAAACTATACATCCACCTGTTACAAGTCATTGTATTTCAATAGAATGCAGTTTGCAACATTAAGTATTGTTAGGGTGGGCAAGCCAAAATGTTTGTACAACCTATACAACGCCTAATACATGCAATTCGCATTCTACTAATGAAAAAAAATGTGTTTTTTTTTTTTTTTTTTTACAGTTGAATGTTATAGTTTGTCACTAGGCAAGCCTGTATAAATTTGAAGACATCAAACACCTAGACCCACTTGATCTTTTATTAAAACAAATCAAACGAAGCTTTGTAGTCTGGTGGATTTTATGTTATTAATGTGTAGCTTGCACAAGGCATTCTGAACTAGTTCTACATTTTATTGAGAGTCCCTAGTACACTGTGTAGAATGCAAAACATCCAGGGGCGTAGATAGCGGGGGGGGGGGGGGTATACATCCCCCAACTTTTCAGGTATGGGGATGGTGTGTACAAACACCCCCCCCCCCCCCGGTTTCACCCCTCGCCCCCCCAAAAAAAAAAAAAGGTGGAAAATAAACATTTCTATGTTGCAGATAAATATAATTTATTTAATATTATTCAAATTTATACATTCTTTATTTCAATATACATAGCATTTATTTATGTACAATATTGTAAATTTATGTGAATTTATTAATATTTATCTACAATTCTGTCGTTGCTTCTGATTTTCCCGATATATTTTTTACACTACTAGAAAGTGAAAACCATCTACTACAAATTATACAACATGGGTGTTGATCTGCATGGGAGTGATATGGAGGTATAATTTTTTTTTTTTAATGGAAGGGGAGGGGTGGCTTGTGTTACCATCCCCCAATATATTTCGAGGTGATTTCTTAAAGAAATATCATTTGGATTAAAAGCACATGTAATTGTTCTCGATTTAAAGGGTTCAGTCGATAACTTTCCTTTATAATGCAATTTTGCCACACTCGTGTTATTAGTAATACTAACAATTTTCAAAATTAAAATGAAAATATAGTCACAGGAATCGAATGTAGTGGGCAAAGAGGGAATACATCACCCCCAATATTTATCGAGGATGATGACCTGTGTCATCATCACTCAACTATACATAGAAGAATGATGAAATGACAATTATAACATGTAGACCGGTCAGAATCATCGCTCAGGGGGTTGCATGTGGACACAGTGCCCCTACTTTTCTCTTTAACTTCACGTGTGATTAGTGCCCCCTTTCACCTCTGATAACTGCCTTTTCTACCTTTTCTAAACATTAATTTATTTTTCTAATAAGTGTCCTGTTCCCCATAAGTACCAAGTTTCTTTTTTTCATAACATGTGGCCCTAATCCAAAGTGACTTAGAGCCAATATTCCCAAATGCTCGCTCGCTACGCTCGCTCATATTAAAAGTATAGCTTATTAAATAAATTTTCATTGTGAAATTTTGCAAATGAAACCCCATCAGAATTGTGTTTCGCAGATTTTATATTACAATGTAATTGCGACCTCACCAATTTTGAATATTGTTTGCTCGCTCGCACAATATTCAAATCATACTACAAAACTGCAAAGCATGATGCTAAAGTTGTATCTTGGACATGTAAAGAGAAAAACCATATACATGTTTACACACCCTCACCCCACACTATATATATATATATATATATATATATATATATATAGTGTGGGGTGAGGGTGTGTAAACATGTATATATATATATATATATATATATATATATATATATATATAAAATAGTGTGGGTGAGGGTGTGTAAACATGTATATGGTTTTTCTCTTTACATGTCCAATGAAAGAAATGTCATATAATGAAAGAAATGTCACTATGAGACGGTCGTAGGTTTTATTGTCCTCCTTTGTCAAGCTCTCGATCAGTGATTCGATTCCGATGTAAATGTCAGCCATCATTTTGTGTTTTTATACAATCCTGATGAAGATCATTGATCGAAAGCTTGACAAATAAAGGAGGACAATAAAAGCTACGACCGTCTCATAGTGACATTTCTTTCATTATACCTTCCACTAAAACAACTTTGAGTGACCACCAGCGTTGTGTTCGAGGAACATTTCTTACAATATATATATATATATATATATATATATATGGCCCTTGAGGGAAATCATACCCCCCCCCCAGGTATGAGGAGCTGTCTACGCCAATGAAAACGTCCATTGTATTGATCAGCGCAAATTATGTTACATGCAGGCAGGTGAATCCAGTAAGCATGCACTAAGCAGAGAGCACAATTTCAGATAATCATGTTAATCCACACTTCAAGATCATTTTGTCTTAAATTTGTCTTAAATTGTTTCTTTTTTTTTTCACAGCCCAACAACAAGTACGAAATTGAAGATGGCTCAGTCTTCGAGAAAGCAGATGGTGATGCCTATGTGAGTTCATATTTTGCAGAATGGAAAAATACATAAATCTAAAATCAAATATGTGCCAAAGAAAAAAATGTGCCTTCATTTTGACAGTTACATGAGAAATTTACTTCTTTTATGTCTTTGTTGATGTAATTACATATCCATTATCCAATAAATTGTGAACCACTTGATTATCTAAAGGTAACCTTAATAGTGACCGTACTCATATTTTTAGAAAACGTAACCAGTCACCTGGACCCCATGGAAGAACAGAGCCATTAGGTTAATGGGTCTGAAATGGGCTATCCATCGATCCGTTTGGCGTTTAGTCATTCTATTATTGTTGTAAGTCATTGATTTGTGTTACTTTAAAAAAAATGATTTTCGGAAAAAAAACGAACAAACGAAACCTAAACAAATAAAAAGGTGTCAAGTGTAAACAATCTCTTTGACTTTTCAAGATGATATTCATTTTTAGCTCATCCGGCCCGAATGGGCCAGATGAGCTTATGCCGTGGCGAGGCGTCCGTCGTCCGTCGTCCGTCCTTCGTCTGTCGTCCGTCCACAATTTCAAAATGCTTCTTCTTCGCCATTTCTTACCCGATTTTAATTCCGTTTGCTTTATATGATAGCACTAGGTGGGGGATTCGAAACTTCTACACAGAATTTTGAAACTCATTAAATATGCTAATTTATGCGCATTTCTCAAAAATCACAAAAATTGCTTCTCCTTCCTCATTTATTGACCGATTTCGATTTTTTTTGTTCCATCTGAAAGACTTTCATGAGGTTCATTGAACTTCTACACAGAATTTTGAAATTTTGTCTACAAAATTAATTATGCTAATTTATGCGATATTTATTCAAAAATCACAAAAATTGCTTCTTCTTCCTCATTTATTGACCGATTTCGATTTTTTTTTCCATCTGAAAGACTTTCATGAGGTTCATTGAACTTCTACTCGGAAATTTGAAATTTTGTCTAGAAAATTATTTATGCTAATTTATGCGAAATTTATTAAAAAGATCACAAAAATGGCTTCTTCTTCCTCATTTATTGACCGATTTCGATTTTTTTTTTGGTTCCATTTGAAAGACTTTCATGAGGTTTATTAAACTTCTACTCGGAATTTTAAAATTTTGTCTAGAAAATATTCACTGTCTCCTTCCAAAACCACATTTAGCCAGATCTGCAATAGGCACTTCATCATCTGTACATGCATGTAACCAATACATGTACATTTCATCGATTCATTACAATGTCTACTGTGTTCAAAGTACAAATTGCATCAATTTCTTTGCTGCATGCCGGATGAGCGCCACATCATTGATGTGCTAGTTCTTTATTGTGTTATCATACATGCAGATCGGGATGAACATCCGAATGTTCATGATACTTGTGGAAGATCTCACAGCCGGAAACCAGGAGCTGCTGAAACATGTGCGAAAGCACCAGGAGATCATGTCGGCTTGGAGCATGGATGGTCGTATCATAGCACTGTTGAGAGGAAACAACAAAGTGACTAAAGTGATTCATGGTGAGAAAGACTTAAAATCTCTCTGAACCATATACATATTTCTTACCTGATCTTGTGTGATTCATTGATGAATTATCTTCATCCTGGAAGAATGGTTCTGTTATTGAACAGTCATTGCTCTACTGTATAGTCTACTGTTTTTCTATGTTCATACACATTTCTTAGCTGTTTTTTGTTTGTTTGTTTGTTGTTTTTTTTGGGTATATGTTGTTATAGGCAACACGATAAAAACTATTTTCGAAAAATCAACTGAAGGCAATTTCAATAGCCCTGTCTGTCACCTTTAGAAATGTACGAACATTACAATGGCATATTGCGTATGCCGAACCTGATTTCTATGGGCAGTACAATAGGCCTTTGAAATTGCCCTTGAGTTTATTTTTCGAAAGTAGTTTTTATCGTGTTAGGCTCGTATTCTCGAAAGGCGCCTAACTTAAGCCCCCGCCTAAGTGTGTAGATTTAGGCCACCGAATTATGGAGAAACAAATGTCACCCTCTTTTAATCCTACTAAATCACCATAGTTCTGGGATTAGATACAAATACAAAAACCGACAAGATAGAATTGATTTCTGATGCTCATTTCATGCCAGAAAATACTTTTGTTTCTTTATTTTGTTACATAAATATAGCCATTTATACGGGACTTAGGGATTGACGAATGGCCTTCCATAAATCAGTGGCCTAAGTTAAGCCATGCTTAACTTGGGCCACTTTGAGAATACGGGCCATAATCTGTATATATTTTCCCCCATCCCAATCTATGTAATACTTGCAGGCAAGTCTCATTGTCGTAAAATAAAATACATATGTAATACACAGTAAAAGTTGCATAAAGTTGTATAAAAGGTTGACCTGCACTAAGCGAATCAAGAGCCTATATTCAAAAGAATAAATCCGAAATTTATATATGCATATCAATTTTTATTTTCTATTGTCAGTGGGAGCTGTCCTTTTTTGGTATTTTTTTACCATATTATGGGAGAGTGCAGAGGGAAAATGTTGGAGTTTAATTTGTATGAATAAAATCCCAAATAAAAGGAATTTATAGACTAGAGAAAATGATCAAATTTTGTATGCAACAGTGTTGTTAAATCTAGCTAGTGATACAAAAGAATGTTATGAATTTATTGTATGTTTTTCTTGTAGCAGGTTTTAAGTTGGTTTATTTTTTTCACCAAGCCAAAAGTGGGGAAGATATTTGATGATATAAATGTAGTATTGCAGTTTAATGATTTTGGTTTTGATATATGTATTATTAGAGTTAACAAGATATATGTACAAGTGTATATTTGAAAGGAAAGATGGTTTCGGTTTATTGACGCAGATTTTTAACAGGAAATAATCAGGTTTTTTTAAATTAATTCCTCTGTTATTGATTTCAGTTATTAATCCAGTAGTACTCTTCTTACTTTGTATAGTTGTATTTATCCATTTGATGTAGTTGACATGTAGTAACCATTAGTTTATGTGAATTCAAAGATATGTCTGCCTGTCTATGGGCATGTCAATGACCAATTCCAATCATGTAACAATGCATGGTTATCTGCTTTATATTGTAGTAACCACCATATCAGGTGAAAATATTATAACTTAGGTGGATTTTTATTTGTTACAAGTTAAAGGTTATCATCTGTTTATTGTTCTGTTGTGGGAGGAGAGTACAGGAGTACAAAAAGGATTGAGTATATAAATAGTGTATACACTATGGGTAAATAGGAGATGGAAGTATACGACACATTAAGGTTAAGGAAGATGGAAGTAGACGACACATTAATTAAGGTTAAGGAAAGATAAGTGAATGTTAGGATCATAGGGGAAATGGAAGTTATCATAGATATATTTTATTGATATGTTGTTTGTTAAACAAAAGGAAGGCCTGAACGGAATAAGAAAGATCTGAAATCGCATAGATGACGTGTTACATGTAGTTGATGTGAAACAAGGAAGCAAATGCTAACTGGTATTAATTAGTACATGCACGTTGAATTATGGACAAAGGTACATGCATGTTGACAATGTATCAGACGATTTTGTGTTATTGTGTTACAGTGGCAAATTAAAAAGCAGGGAGGTAGTTTGCTTAGTGTTCTTTTATCATGTATGTATGTATTTATTCATTGAACTTCATTGACATATCCATCAATATTTTGCTCGAATATAACATTAATAGTAAGAACAATAATAATAATAATAATAATAATAATAGGAGTAACTTAGTCATGACAAAAACAGAACAATATATCGTGAGTATAGCATTCAAAACAAACAAACAAACAAACAAACAAACAAAAATACTCATAATTGATCAACTCATAATTGATCATGTTTGCAGGAGTCTTTGCTTCTGGTTTTACTACAAGTTTTCATATCCTTTGTTGAGTTTAAGAATTGATGATTAGGAATTTCTGTTGTATGCCCTGTAGAAGTAGTGAACAATATCAGAAGTAGATTACAACTACAATGTAGTAATTGTAAATGCCATAGGTTGACCATAAGATAAAAGGAGAGATGATAATATAGTTTAGTGGTTTATTGGAAAAGGGTGGTTATTTGATTCCCATTGTAAGAAATAACTATGAGGGTTAACTTAATATGATGCTGTACTGCACATGGTTGAGAAGATGATATGTGAACAACTTTGATGATTACTATCAGACGATATTGTTTCTCAACAATGTGTGTGGTTATTCAATTTATTGTACTGACTGTCGTTGTTTAATATGTATCCGTTCTAATGTGTATAATGTCACTCATATTCACTGATGCAGTTTTATGAGGTGTTTTATTATTTTTGAATCCACCTCCCTCAATTTTATGAAGAGATTATTTAGTATTGTATGGTTTGATTTTAATGACCACTAGTTTGTCTCTCTTTGTCTCTCTCCTAGTCCTAGCAATTACGAAACATACCAAAGGAGGTTTTTCCATCTTCATCTAGTTCTCTAGAGTGTATGCCTTTTTGGATTGTGAAGTTATGAAGTTTCTGTATGTTCCAAACAGTTTTACAGAGTCACTAAAAATCAATTCATGAAGGCTATATTTTATTGACGTTTATTGTTTATAATGTATGATACTCATTCTGGTGTCTTGAGAAAAATGATGTCTTCAATTGTTCTGGTCTAAGTTATAGTGTAGATGTCAGGTTTTTAGTAGAGGTATTTCATTGGAACGGTTTCCTGTGGTTATCCTTTTTATTCCAGGAGTTTGCGTGTTTATCAGTTTGGGTTTACAGTTTTTAGAAATATTGGAAAAGGGGAAAGGGAAGAGTGAAGGAAAGAAGAGGTCACGCCATTGGTGTATATTGTTGGATAATGTATTCGCCCTCTGTTGGCAATAATGTACATCGGCCTCTTTTTCTATACAGAATTTTTTTTTTATATATAGAATTTTTGGCGGGAATTTCGAACCAGCCGCACCCCTCTTTGCTAGACGGCAGCTGAGTCAATCCCGAGCCGTATCCAGCCCTTTGGACTATACCAATTTTCGCCGAAGCAAATTTCTGGTTGGATCTGTAATGATATGGGTAATAGCGCCAGCTATCACCAAGAAGTGTATTGAGATCTGAATATGATGCCAATGTATTCACACTCGAAATCGTAAGTTTGAGTCTACAAAGTTGTCTTATTTAGCCTCCATAGTTTAAGGCGTCATATTACATGGTGTCAGAAGTAAATCAAGGACATATGATTATGATTTGAAATGAACTGTATGCTGTGAAATGGTGTTAAATCGACAGATATGGTGTGCGATTGACGGTGGAATGCTGATGTATTGCGTGCACTGAACGTTACGTGCATGGGTCCCCGCAGCTCGACGTCCAGAAATGACCGGCTACTGCAGCGTGAAATTGCTCAATTAACGCTGTATTGAAACTGAGTGACCTGGGTATCGTTTCATCAAACGGTCATAAGTACAAGTTCGCCGACATCCTATTGAAACGCGTGTTAATTTTAATACACGCGTTTCAATGTGATGTCGGCGAACTTGTACTTATGACCGTTTGATGAAACGCTGCCCTGCAGAACTGAGTGAAAAATCCAGTAAAGTTCGTCATACCTGAATGAGATTGATTTTGGGTAACTTGTGAAAGATGGATCATATCAAGCCCCCTCGCTCTCTCGATCTGGATGCCAGTAACCTTCCTCATGAATGGAAAAGATGGAAGGAAGAATTTGAATTGTACTTGGATTTGGTCATGGATGATCAGAATGAAAGCAAGAAGATAAAGCTATTCAAGTACTTAGTAGGTGAAAAGGGTCGAGAGCTTAGCACCACGTTATTGTCAGCAGATAAAACCCTCAAAGAAATACTTGCAGCTTTTAAAGACTATTGTAACCCTCCCAAAAATGAGACAGTGGACCGTTACAAATTCTTCACCAGAAGTCAAGAGGCTGGTGAAGTTTTTGATGGATTTCTAACAGAGCTGAAAGTGTTAGCTGCAAATTGCAATTTTGGTGACTTAAAGGATTCGCTCATCAGAGATCGCATCATCTGTGGAATCAACAACTCGGTGCTAAGAGAACGGTTGTTGATACAAACTGAGTTGGACTTAGAAAAATGTGTGAAAGCATGCCGGGCATCTGAGTTGTCCAAGGCCAACATGAGCATTCTTGATGGGCAATCAGCTGTTCATGCAATGAAGCAGACACCGATTCCTGACATACCAATTCAGAAGAAGCCTACAGGTGACAGAGACGTGAAACATCCATGTAAGTTCTGTGGTAGACAACATGAGTGGAAGAAAGAACTTTGTCCTGCATATGGTGTCCTGCAAGTGGGTGAACAGCATGGTCACAGTCAGAAAGAAAAACAGTGACAAGGTGCGGATATGCATTGACCCGAGAGACCTAAATGATGCAATAGAAAGAGAACACTTCCCAATGCAGACAATTGAGGAAGTGGTGACAAGGATCTCAGGTGCCAAATTCTTCTCTACATTGGATGCAAATGCTGGATATTGGCAAATGAGACTGGATGATGCCAGTGCAGACTTGTGTACATTCAACAGTCCCTATGGCAGATACCGCTACAAGAGGATGCCATTTGGCATCAAGAGTGCGCCAGAGATATTTCAGAGAGTAATGATGCAGATGCTAGATGACCTTGAAGGCATAGAAGTGGTAATGGATGATATCCTAATCTGGGGAGAAACAGAACAGCAACATGACGCTCGATTGGAAGCAGTGCTGAACAGGCTGAGACAGCACAATGTAAAACTGAACAGAGAGAAGTGTAAGCTGAAAGTCACTGAAGTCAGCTACATTGGACATGTCCTGGCACGAGATGGCGTGAAACCTGATCCTAGAAAGGTAGAAGCAGTGACAAGAATGCAGAAACCAACCAACAAGAAAGAGTTGCAAAGATATCTTGGTATGATCACCTATTTGGCTAAATTCATACCAAATCTTTCAGATGTTACTGCACCACTCAGAAAGTTACTAGAGAAGGAGACAGACTGGCAGTGGTTACCTGAGCAGGATGGTGCATTTGAAACCCTCCAGAAGCTTGTGACAGAGGCACCAGTTCTTCAATACTACAGTGTGACTGAACCAGTGGTAGTAAGTGTAGATGCTTCTAAGAATGGTGTGGGAGCAGTGCTGTTGCAAAATGAACGGCCTGTCGCATACGCATCCAAAGCATTCACAGACAGTGAGAAGAATTATGCTCAGATCGAAAAGGAGCTTGCTGCAGTGGTATTTGGCGTGGAACGGTTTCATCAATATGTATTCATGAGAAACTTTGTAGTGGAAACTGACCACAAACCCCTTGAAACAGTCATTAAGAAGCCGTTGGCCGATACACCACCTCGACTTCAGAGAATGTTACTGAAGCTGCAGAAGTACGACCTGACATTGCAGTATAGAAAAGGAACACTGATGCATGTTGCTGACGCACTAAGCAGAGATTTTAGTCCCTTTGCTGAAAATGATGACAACCAAGAAGATGTAGTCATTTGCATGGTAGACTGTCTGCCAATGACGCCAGAGCGAGTAGATGAGATGCAAAGAGAAACAAATGGTGATAGAGTATTGCAGAAACTCAAAGCAGTAGTTCAAGAAGGTTGGCCTGCAAACCGTTCTGATGTTGACCCTGAAGTTTGCATGTATTGGGACTACAGAGATGAAATCACCATTGAGGAAAACTTGCTCTTCAAGCAAAGTAAAGTTATCATTCCAGCCAAATTGAGAAATTTGATGTTAACAACGCTACACCGGGGTCATCAAGGCATAGAGAAAACAAAGAGACTTGCCAGAGATGTCATATTTTGGCCTGGTATCAATGCTGAGATCCACGACATGGTCAGCAGATGTGAGATTTGCAGTAGGCATCAAAACTGCAATTCAAAGGAGCCATTAATGAGTCATGGAGTACCAGAACGACCATGGCAGAAACTTGGGGCAGATTTGTTCTATGAGCAGAACAAGACATACTTAGTGCTTGTAGACTATTTGTCAAACTTTATTGAGATCAGCCAACTCACAAAGACGACAAGTACAGCTGTCATTACTTATTGTAAGCAGCAGTTTTCCAGACATGGGATTCCAGAGACCCTTGTGACTGATAATGGGCCGCAGTTCTCTAGTGCAGAATTCCGTACATTCAGCAGGCAGTACGGGTTTGTCCATACAACATCATCCCCGCACTACCCACAATCAAATGGCAAAGCAGAGAGGGCAGTGCAAGTGGTAAAAAAACTGTTGAAAAAGGCTAGAGAGGCAGGAGAGGATCCACATCTAGCATTGCTGCAGTACAGAAATACACCAGGTGATGGTTTGTCATCACCAGCACAGATTCTGATGGGGAGGAGGACGAGAACCACCATCCCGACCTCCAGTCAGCTGTTGAAACCTGCTACCAAGAAGGGTGTTGTCACCAGGCTGACGCAGTTGAAAGAGAACCAGAAGAAGTACTATGATCATGGTGCTAAGCAGCTACCCTCATTGAACCCTGGTGATCCTGTAATGATGAAAGCAGGAAATGATACTCATTGGAAACCAGCTGTTGTCGTAGCTGTAGATGCCAATCCCAGGTCATTTGTCGTTGAAGGAGAGGGAGGAGTTCGCTACCGTCGAAATCGCCGACACCTTCGCTTAGCGACGAATCGCCACGAGCTTGACTTCGATATGGACGACGATGACCTCTTTGACACTTCAGCGCCAGCCCAAGTGACAGAGCGTCGTTATCCTTGCAGAAATCGACGACCACCAAATCGCCTGAATTTGTAACGGGAGATGGAGATGTGTGTAAATATGATTCATGTTTTAGTTCGCGAAAGCAGTGTTGAATTCGCAGGAAAGTTTGTAGTTTCGTGTTTACTTCGCGACAGCAGTGTTATTTCGCGTGAAAGTTTCTAGTTTGTGTTTATCAGAAAACCAGTATAAAATGGGAAACAAGCAAAAGTATCTGTGATTTCAATGTCTTCAAGCGCAGTGAAATATTGAAGTATTGAAAGATCTGTGAGGAGATTTGAAAAGTGTAAAAAGGATCAATGTGGAAACATCGTAGTCTTCAGAAGATATATTCTCAACGTGTGGAATTGGAATCCTCATATAAAAATATTGATAAAGCAAATTATCGCAAATACAAAAGAAGCAGTTACCTCTCGATTTGGATCGTCATGACAACCTACTAACTCAACACTATATAGCAGCACTTGTAAAAAGGAAAGACATGTGAACACAGAACACAGATAGATGAACAGAGACTCCTTGAAAGACTTAGTAAAGTTATTTGATTGTGTTACGATATTTATTTGTTTCACATGGTTTCTAACTGAAGAAAGGGGGATGTAATGATATGGGTAATAGCGCCAGCTATCACCAAGAAGTGTATTGAGATCTGAATATGATGCCAATGTATTCACACTCGAAATCGTAAGTTTGAGTCTACAAAGTTGTCTTATTTAGCCTCCATAGTTAAAGGCGTCATATTACAGGATCTTGACTTCGAATCACTCACTGATCAAGTCGTCACTGTAGTCGAGGCAAAGGTCTAGGTTACCCAGAGTGGCGATCCTGTGGTGATTTTATGCATTCATTTCATCCCTCCATCCACGTAAGATTAACAATTTATAATAACACAGCCTATACAGGTAAGACTTTTACTGATCTTACTAATCTTAATTATGCGCTGTTGAAAGTTTATCATGTCGTCTTCTTTCTCTTCTATGTCTTCGGGAGAAGAGAGTTATATTACGGCCGTTGCCGAGAAATTTAGAAAAGTAGGGGAGGTTATGTCTTCTGACGGTACTGCCGTCCCCGAAGATAGTGATGACATTGCTGATTGTTCATGGAAAACAGCAGTACGTAAGAGATCCGTGAAATCGAAAAAGAGACCAAGAAATAGAAGCAATAGTGATGGAATGTTACATGAAAAGAACAACAAAATACCCAAATTTTCCCGCTCCACACCGACTCATTCAAGTGGGAAAGTAGTTATTGTAGGATTAGAGAATAAAAATGTGTGCAGAGCCAACCCGGTAAAGGTTGTAAAACAAATTCATGATCTTACTGGAAAAGTTCAAGGTATAGTGAAAGAAAGAAACATGTTGATTGTGAAATGCGAGAATGAGAGCCAAGTGCCAAAACTTTTGGAATTGACACAACTGGCGGGCATTAATGTGAAAGCTACACGATACAATGGGAGCCAGGTGACTACTAAAGGAGTTATTCACAAAATTGATACGCAAATTAGTAACCAGGAAATAGAGGAAGTTTTGGAAGAACAAAATGTAGTGAACGCCAAAAGATTTCTGAAGAAGATCAAAGGAGAAATGGTAGCAACCCCCTCCGTACTCCTTACTTTCAAGGGCAAGAACCTACCCGAGACCGTAAATTTTCTGTATGAAGTTAAACAAGTGGATGACTATATTCCCCCAGTGCCGCGATGTCATAAATGTCAGTTATTTGGACATATCAAGGCTAATTGCAAAGGCAATTTGCGATGTGTTAGATGCGGGGGCGAACATGAGTTCGAAGATTGTCCCAATAAAGACAATCCTAAATGCCTCAGATGTGGGGAAAATCATTCGGCAGCGTATCAAGGATGTAAATATTACGTAGAAGCAAAGCAGATTCAAAAAAATAAAGTTGGAAGGAAACGTTACTTATGCCCGCCAGGCGGCCAGGGCCCATCGTGCACAAAAAAATGCCGAAACTGACATGGCTGATAATCAGACAGCCCCGGGTAGTAATAGTTCAAACAAATCAGTCACAAAACACAACATAAATGTAGGTTCAAGGTCAGACACCCAACAGAGTGCTGAACCAAACCCTCAATTCCTTATCCCACTCCCAGTAGGGGAAAGAAAGGAAGAAAGGAACAGGGCTAATCCCATATCCCACTCACAGATCCCAATTCCAGTGCGAAAAAGAAAGGAGGAAAAGGAAAGTGAAAAGCAGGACACTCCTATTAGTGAAACTGTAAACCTAAGTCCAGTGAATGTGACATCCATTGATTTGATTATGTTTTTTCTGTTTATGATACGACAGTTGCCTCAGTCTAGTAATGATGATAATTTCTTGGAAGCGGTAATCAAAGCAGGTAAAGAATTTTTGAAGGCAGACGTTACCATGGAAATGGTAAAAAGTCGCCTGAAATAAAAAAATCAGTATCAGATCTACTCACTGTACAATGGAACGCACAAGGCTTGACGGCGCATGGCGCAAACTTTTTATCTTCCCTCATTGATAACAATTTGTTAGGTGTTCGCCCAGATTATAATGTGCATTCAATAAACATGGTTCAATGATTTTAATGTTTTATCTATACCCAATTACTTTTGTGTTTGTAAAAATAGGCCGGACGGCAGAAGAGGTGGTCTGGTGATGTATTTTAAAAATGACATTACTTTCCAGGTGATGGATACACACAGGGATGCTGAATACCAAAGAGTTGATATTTTTGGTAAAAAAAGAACTATCTCAATATTCAACTATTATAATCCCTGTAAAAAGATTGAATTGATAGATTTAAGAAATGTGCCAGGGAAGATTATAATTTTGGGCGACTTTAATAGTCACAGTCCTCTATGGGGGAGCAATAGATTAGATACAAACGGTAGAACTGTAGAGTCTTTTATAGAAAATAATGATTTGGTTTTATTGAATGATGGGTCCCCTACAAGGTTAGACCCTTATTATGGTGCATACTCCAATTTGGATTTGTCCTTTGTATCGAAAGAATTAGCCGATTATACAGAGTGGAAGGTACTTTCCAATAACTTTGGCAGTGATCATAATATGATTTGCATAAATTTTAGACATGTATACTGTAGATCGAAAGACATAGAGGATGCAAACATAGGATACAGATGGTCTTTTAGAAAGGTAAATTGGGAAGAGTATAGAAGAGAAATTAAAGAGGCTTTGAGAAAAGAAGAATATGGACATCTGGGTGCAGATTTGAATATTCAAGGCCGATACAATGTGATTGTTAAGGTGATCAAGGACGCGTCAAACAGGTGCAATTCGACGAGTGCAGATTGGAAGAGAAAAAAGAAAGAAAGTAAACCCCTGGTGGAACGATGCTTGTCAAAAGCTGTGCAAGAGAGAAATCGTTTTAAAAACAGGTTAAGAAGGTATTATGATCTAAATGACGTTAAGAAATATTTAGAAAAGAAAGCTGTTGCTCAGAAGGTGATTAGGAGAGCACAATATGATTATTGGTTAGAGTACTGTCGTAAAATGAATAGATTTTAATACAGACATTGGGAAAGTCTGGGAACAGGTTAAAGGAATGCGGGACAGTACATTACACAAGCACATTTTTCACAATCTAATTGTAGATGGAAACATTTTGAAAGAATCTGAAGAGAAAGCGAATGCAATGGCAACCTATTTTAAGTCGGTTGATGAATCACTTTCCGTAACTGAAAATAAAAACGAAAATATCTCGTACAATAATTCTTCAACAAATGATAATTGTATCAACGATGATTTTAACATGAGTGAAATGAGGAATGTGTTAAAGGACATGAAAAACTCCTCACCAGGAAAGGATGATATTTATTTGATTATGATTCAAAATTTGCCGAATATGGCACTCGTGTATTTATTAAACTTGTATAATGACATTTGGAAAACTTCAAATTTTCCACACCAGTGGTATGAGGTTATTCAGATACCAATTTTGAAACCCGGAAAAGATCCGACCCAAGTGACCTCTTATAGGCCGTTTTCTTTGCTATCAACTCTTTTTAAAGTTATGAAAAAAATTATAAAAAATCGCCTCACTTGGTATTTAGAAAAACATGGACTGTTAAATCCACTTCAGTCTGGCTTCCGCAGATATAGGAATGTCAAAGACCACTTAGTGAGATTGGAGACGGATGTACATGTATCTTTGAAAATGAAAAAACAAACTGTAGCGGTTTTTCTAGATTTAGAAAAAGCTTACGATGCTTTATGGAAAACTGGTCTTCTTAGAAAGTTATCTATCTTAGGCATCGGTTGGAAAATGTTACTTTTTATTAAAGCATTTTTATTGAGAAGGATTTCTAATGTGAGGATAAATAACTGTATGTCTCGCCACTACACGTTAGAAAGCGGTATTCCGCAGGGTAGCTCATTAAGTCCTTTATTATAATGTTAAATGATCTGAAGATAAATGTAAGTGAAGTTAAATTATCTTGCTATGCTGATGACATTGCAATTTGGTATTCAAATAATGATCTGGAGCTGGCTCGCAGGAAATTACAAAAGGCCCTGCATGAGTTTGAGATATGGTGTTGGCAGTGGAAGTTAAATGTTTCTCCTATTAAATCCGCGGTTCTAGTCTTTAATTACTACAAACAAAAGAGAGATATTCTTTTAGAAATAAAAGGTCATAGTCTGCCAGTACTCGAGCAGTATAAGTTCCTTGGTATGTGGTTTGACTCTAAACTAACTTGGTCTGTCCATATAGATTATATCATTGATAAATGTAAAAAAAGATTAAACTTGCTACGTTGTGTTTCTGGCATCCCTTGGGGAAGTAAGTATGAGATTTTGATGATGATTTATAAAGGACTTATCTTACCCGTTTTGGACTATGGAAGTGAAATGTATGATTCTGCTTGTATATCACTGAAGAAAAAACTTGACTCTATCCAATATAGAGCCTTAAAAATTATTACAGGTACAATATACAATGTGTCCTTGGAGGCTTTGCAGGTTTTGACTGGGGAGCTGCCTCTGAACCATCGAAGAGGGTTTTTAAATGATAAATTTAGAGTTTATTTGCTGTCTAGTATCCTAAATCACCCAACAAAAGAAGTATTAGGTGATGGTTATGTTTCGAATGGCCTAGAATGGACGGCCGGAGAAGGACCTTTTAAACGGCGATCTTTCAAAGACGAAGTGGTGGTTATGGCACGCCATTAGGGAATTAAATATAATTGTTCAACATCATACAAAATATATTTCACTTTAACAAATATATATTTATCTTTTACAAAATCATTTCACTCCAGTCAATATATATTTCACTCTTAACAAATATATTTCACTTTTCACAAAATTTCATTTCACTATTTCACAAATATTCATGTCACGTTTTCACAAAAATCCTTTTCACTTTTAACAAAATTCATTTCACATTTTACAAAATTACATTTCACTTTTAACAAAATTACATTTCACTTTTAACAAAATTTCATTTCACTTTTTCACAAAAATCGTTTTCACTTTTAACAAAATTTCATTTCACTTTTCCCAAAAATACATTTCACTTTTCACAAATTTTCATTTCACTTTTCATAAAAAAATTCATTTCACTTTTCGCAAAAATTCATTTCACTTTTCACAAAAAAATCATTTCACTTTTCACAAAAATTCATTTCACTTTCAAGAGGAAATAAATTCCACTTTAAAAGAAAAATGCATTCCATTTATAGGCCTATTGTCTCGAAACAACTTTGCTTGTCATGCATCTAGACCCCGATCTGGACCTGCGTGTACATTCCTCTCGTATAATATACAGGTGCGTACTGTGCGTAGAAATCATTCCTCTTTCACCAAAACCATTTCACTGTGATAAAAACCATTTCACTCCGAAAAAAAATACGTTCCTCTTTTTTCTCGGCCTAAAGGTGGCGCTATAGCCGGCTAGCTCGAGCTACCACACGTGCCCGGCGCGGCGCAATCGAATCCCATCCAATTTCTGAACGCGACGTCGACGTTTATACTCCCCATCCTCAGGGGTGTCGCTAGAACATTTTGAAATGGGGGGGGGGGGGGGGGGGGGGGTGACACCCAAATTTGCCGACAAAAATGCTGCACCTTAATCTCTCCCCTCCCCCCCCCACACACACAAATAGCAATAAAAGAAAATCGCAGATGTAGACAGGGGGGGGGGGGGGTCGCTAGGGAGGGGGTGGGGGGAGGGGTGTGGGGGTGTCACACCCCCACTCGAAGTTTTTGTCGGCAAATGCGCCACCTCTGTCGGCAAAAAAGGAGGGGGAAAAGGGGAAGGGAAGAGGAAAGATAAAAGGAAAAGAAGAAAAGAGAAAGGAGTAGGGGAAAAAAAGAAAAGGAAAGGAAGGGGGGGGGGGAAAGAGGGAAATGAGAAGGAAAAGAAAAGGAAAGGAAAGAAAAAGAGGGGAAAAATGGCATTATTTTTTGGTCGCTCGCACGTTCACTGGAATATCCAAATATTTGTGAAGCAAGGTTCCCAGATAATAATATTATGTAACTTTTGTTTGTAACATCTGTACGTTTTCACTACGAAAAGTTAAACAAAATTTTGCTCGCCCGCAAGAACATTGGAATTTTAATATTCGGGCAAAAAGCGTCCCCCTTCGGCAATGGGGCAGCCCCCCCCCCTTCCCCCGATGATTTTCAAAAGTTCCGATATTCATTTTTGGGGCAGCAAGGTGCTGGAATATCCTATTTTTGTGAAGCATTGCAAGGTTCCCCAAGCTTTTGCTTTTAGAGGTGTGTCCTCCAACTATATATGTACCACATTAATGCATATTTTGTCATATTTTTTGTTAAAGATACATGTACATTATTTTTGCTCATTTATTACTTTGTATATTGAAAAGTTGGAAATAAATGTGCTTAAACTGAAACTGAAACTAATATCATGTAACTTGTGTATTCACAGGCGTAGCCAGGATTTTTCAATGTGGAGGAGGGGGGCAGACGTGAAGGATCCAACCGCGTAGCCAGGATTTCATTTTAGGGGGCGGTTGTGAGCACGCGAAGCGTGCGAAATTGGTGATGAGGGGTGGGTGCAGGGAGGGAGGGGGAAGTTTCCCCCCTCCCTCGCGAAGCGCGAAAGCTGTGACGTTTTAGCAAATTTGAGAGAAAGATCCCATTGCCCGAATATCAACCGTTCAATTTCTAAATGTTTGCGAGCGAGCGAGCAAAATTAAAAAAACAAAATTTCGTCGTGAAAATGCACAGAAGTTACATACACACATAGGCGTAGCCAGGGGGCCATTAAAAAATAAAACGAGAGCGAAAAAGCGGTGGAAGTGAGAGAAAAAAGGCTAAACAGGCGCTGCAAGCCGTTATCTTTCTCTCAAAATTTGCTAGAACGCCAAAGTTCCCCCTCCCCCCGGGAAGGGGGAAATAACTCCCCTCCCTGCACCAATCCCTGATGCATAGAGTGCAATGTTGCGTCCAAATAATTGAAAGCAGTCCGGGCGTCGAACTATAACTTTCCACCTAAAAAAATTGTTTGCTACGAGCCGTTATCTTTCTCTCAAATTTGCTATAAAAAATAAGAGCTTTCGCGCTTCGCGCGGGAGGGGGGGAAATTCCCCCTCCCTGCACCCACCCCTGTTACATACAGTATAGTGTTGCGTCCAAATAATTGAAAAGCACCCCGGGCGTCGAACTAACTTTCCGCCTAAAAAAAAGGTGCTAGCCGTTATCTTTCTCTGAAATTTGCTAAAACGTCAGAGCTTTCGCGCTTCGCGCGGGAGGGAAAAAACTTCCCCCCTCCCTCCCTGCACCCACCCCTAGTCATCACCAATTTCGCATGCTCACAACTGCCCCTGCAAAATGAAATCCTGGCTACGCGGTTGGATCCTTCACGTCTGCCACCCCCCCCCCCCCCCTCCCATTGAAAAATCCTGGCTACGCCTGTGCATACACAAGTTACATAATATTATTATCTGGGAACCTTGCAATGTTTCACAAAAATTGGATATTCAAGCACCTCGCTGCCCGAATATGAATATCGGAACTTTTGAAAATTCTCGGGGGAAGGGGGGGGGGGGGGGGCTGCAGCCCATTGCTGAAGGGGGACACCTTTAATATTAAAGTATTGAAATTCCAGTGTTCTTGCGAGCGAGCAAAAATAATGCCATTTTTTCCCTTTTTTTACTTTCCTTCCCTTTTCTTTTCCTTCTTTTTTCCCCCTTTTCTTTTTCTTTTTTTCCTTTCCTTTCCCTTTTCTTTTTTCTTATCTTTTTTTCTCCTTTCTCTTTTCTCCTTTTCCTTTTATCTTTCCTCTTCCCTTTCCCTTTTTTCCCTTCCTTTTTTTTTTTTTTTTTTTTTTTTGCCGACAGAGGCGGCGCATTTGCTGACAGAAACTTTGAGTGGGGGTGTGACACCCCCACATCCTCCCCCACCCCCTCCCTAGCGACCCCCCTGTCTACATCTGCGATTTTCTTTTATTGTTATTTGTGTGTGGGGGGGGATTAAGGTGCAGCATTTTTGTCGGCAAATTTGGGTGTCACCCCCCCCCCCCCCCCCCCCCCCATTTCAAAATGTTCTAGCGACACCCCTGAGGATGGGGAGTAACGTCGACGTCGCGTTCGGAAATTGGATGCGATTCGATTGCGCTGCGCCGGGCACGTGTGGTAGCTCGAGCTAGCTGGCTATAGCGCCACCTTTAGGCCGAGAAAAAAGAGGAACGTATTTTTTTTCAGAGTGAAATGGTTTTTATCACAGTGAAATGATTTTGGTGAAAGAGGAATGATTTCTACGCACAGTACGCACATGTATATTATACGAGAGGAATGTACACGCAGGTCCAGATCGAGGTCTAGATGCGTGACAAGCAAAGTTGTTTCGAGACAATAGGCCTATAAATGGAATGCATTTTTCTTTTAAAGTGGAATTTATTTCCTCTTGAAAGTGAAATGATTTTTTGTGAAAAGTGAAATGATTTTTTTATGAAAAGTGAAATGAAAATTTGTGAAAAGTGAAATGTATTTTTGGGAAAAGTGAAATGAAATTTTGTTAAAAGTGAAAAGGATTTTTGTGAAAAAGTGAAATGAAATTTTGTTAAAAGTGAAATGTAATTTTGTAAAATGTGAAATGATTTTTTGTGAAAAGTGAAATGAATTTTTTATGAAAAGTGAAATGAAAATTTGTGAAAAGTGAAATGTATTTTTGGGAAAAGTGAAATGAAATTTTGTTAAAAGTGAAAAGGATTTTTGTGAAAAAGTGAAATGAAATTTTGTTAAAAGTGAAATGTAATTTTGTAAAATGTGAAATGAATTTTTGTTAAAAGTGAAAAGGATATTTGTGAAATAGTGAAATTAAATTTTGTGAAAAGTGAAATATATTTGTTTAGAGTGAAATATATAATGACTGGAGTGAAATGGTTTTGTAAAAGATAAATATGCATTTGTTAAAGTGAAATATATTTTGTATTGATGTTGAACAATTATATTTAATTCCCTAATGGCGTGCCATAGGTGGTGGAGAGCCAAACAGAATTATTACCCAAAATCCCTGAATGGCGTCTAATACGACCTCAAGTGTCATTGGAACACCAGGGTAAAGTACAGAAAAAGGAAATGCTTCAAATTGAAATGAAATCGATTGTTTTAGATAGTATTGGAAATTTATGGAATGGATATTTACATGTTTATACAGATGGATCCAAACTGGAAGATGGGAGGACAGGAGCCGTATTTTATGTGCCTCATTACGACTTGGTGAAAAATTTTAGATTATCCCGTATCTGTATTATGAGAGCAGAACTAGTTGCCATACTAATGGCACTAGAGTGGATTAATACATTTATGGAAGCCTCATCGGTGGTAATTTTTAGTGACTCTCTGTCTGTTTTACAAATGATTGATTCATACTTTATTAGATGTGCTATTGTTAATGAAATTTTATACATAATTAATATTTTGAATTTGAAGGATGTTTGTGTTTCCTTTGAATGGATTCCATCACACTGTGATATTAACGGCAACGAGATTGTAGATCGGGCCGCCAAAAAAGGAGCCATGAAAAATTGTATAGACATAGTTATACCAAATACGAAAAGTGAAATAGCAGCCTCTCGTTTGATCCATTATAACAAATTGTGGCAAACAGAATGGGACAGTACCGAACACGGCAGATTTTTATATGCTTTACATAGTGATGTTACTAAGCCCATATACAGACAAGGCTTATCTCGCAGAGAAGAATGCTTGATACAACAACTAAGAGTAGGTAAATGTAGGTTAAATTATTACCTTTTTCAAATTAACCAGCATGATTCTGGTCTCTGTGAAGTTTGTCAAGAATTTGAGACGATTGAACATTTTATTTTATATTGTTCAAAATACGATAAGGAGAGACATCTAAAAGAAAAGATTAGATTGAAAAACCCTAATCTGATACAATTATTGATGTCTAACCCTATGTTCACTCGTGAACTATTGGGCTATAATTATATATGATATTAATCGTTTTAGATAGGCTTTTCAGCTATCATTAATACCTCTTATATATTTGATCTTGAAGTAATTTGATAAAGAGTCATACTTTTGCGGTTTTTCCATGAACAATTGGAATTAACTCCCCCCTTTTTTTTTTCTTTTTTTTTTCGATTGATTTTTTGCGTATCTTGATATTACAGCGAATAATTACAAATAATCACAATCAAACTTTCTAACTAATAGCATACTAATGATGACCATTAATAACATCATTTTCACCACAAGAATAAGTCGCTCGTGGGCTTTCCGAAGCCTACGCCAAACCTACGAAAGTGATTGGCGCGTATAATATGAAGAGATTGAAGAGCGCCATCATACCAAGAACCAACCAACCAATCTTTGAGCCGCTGCTGGATGTGCCGAAGCATTAATAAAGTTATGCTGAAATGGAACCGTCGTTATGTGACTGATCTTCTATTTTAGTAATGGCGTTGTGTAAATTTCAATGTGGCCATAGCTTAGACGTAATACTAGTAGCAGCTCTGTAAAATTATGATATATTATTTAAACTCAATAGGAGTGTACGCGTTTTCTGTAGACCCCTAATCTGTACAGTCAAAATCGATTTCTGAAGTCCAGTAAATCATTTTGATTGTTCCCGCTTACTGATTTGCCATTTCGAACTTTACTAGAGGTCTTGGTCTTTGATCAA
The DNA here is from genome assembly GCA_025618425.1 of Heliocidaris tuberculata. Taxonomy (NCBI): domain Eukaryota; kingdom Metazoa; phylum Echinodermata; class Echinoidea; order Camarodonta; family Echinometridae; genus Heliocidaris; species Heliocidaris tuberculata. The sequence goes on from CM046836.1 coordinate 31,818,295, forward strand.
ATTTGTAATGGAAAATATTTACTTCTGTTAAAAGATTTAAATCTAGATTTACATTACTGTCTTTTGAAGAAGAAGAAAAATAAATTGTAACATAAAAGTATAGAAGTACCCATTTTTTTCCTTCTTTAACATCCAGTCTACAGTCTATAAGAAGTTTAATTTTTCTTTTCTTTCTTTTTATTTTCATTATGCAGGTTGTCCAAGGAAGCTCATCAGCTATAAAGCTTGTTGAATGTGTAGTAATGGAGTACAGGATCAAAGTAGTCTTTATCTTTATTATTATTTCAAGTTTGAAATTGTTTTTTAAAAGAGATATTTATTGCTAATTTACATAATGACAAATATTCTAAATCTAGAGATGCATATATTTCAGAGCTGGACATTGAACTATTGAATGTCAAAATATGGGTCAATTGGAAAGAGCTATTTAAAGGGGAAACAAGCAGATTTTTAAAGTTGGGTATGTGTCGAACTTGACTAATAAATCTGACTTTCGGGGTGGGGGGGGGGGGGGGAGATTGTATCAAGGCTATTGAATGGCCCTTATTGCAATCACTTGACGTTTTACTCTTGGACCCTTTATAGATACACCCCCAAATTTGTAATTTTTAAATAAAAGCGAATACTTTGGCTACCACTGATGTCTCTTTTGTAGGTCTACATGTCCATGTACATGTAATTAAAAAACTTGTAGTTGGTATGATTTGCCCATTTGAAACATGATTATGAGAAAGTCATTACTGTAATATTCTTGCATGTATTTCATTGTTTCATGGATTTCTTATGTATTCTGTTGTTTTTCATTTTTCATAAATTTCATCATACGATTATTTTTATTTGATACTATCATCTAGATCAATATTTTGGTCTAAAATACAGGACAATCAATTTAAATTATTGTCCCGCTTAAAATACATGTACTTAACAAAAACCTTGTAAGTTATGCACAGTCAGTTATCACATCACGTAGGGCTAATGCAGTTTTAAATCCTAAATATAACCAATAAATTTGTAAATTCAAATAATTTTCCTTTTAAAGGGATTCGGTAACTTTGTGGAGGCTTGATTTAATAAATTGTTGAATTTTGATATTTGTCTTGTATAATGATGTTCAGAAGGATAAAAAAATAGCCAGGCATCGAAAGGTTTTCAAATATGTAATGCTATTATGACATCTGTGACCGAATACTCGCATTTACGAAAGCGAATGGCCATATGCTTTAGTCTAACACTGAGTCTGGATGGGGGAAAATGAGTCTGGCATTTCCGGTCACTTGCATATGTTTACTTTTGTGAAGCACGTGATGATTTTGAAGTTTTTTTTTTTTCCTGGGCTTCATTTTACACCATATTACATACACTGATAGCATGTAAGGCCAGGCAGCTCAGATTTTATCAAGCCTCTACAAAGCTACCAAATCACTTTAATTCGAAAGTAATCTAGAAAAAGATTTTGAGAAATGTTGCGTGACTATATTATGATAAAAATGATTTTGGTTAATCAGCTTTAATGCAGCTTGTGTTCATAATTCAGCTTTAATCATGACATTTTATTTGATCTTTAACCTTGAAGTGATAATCCCTTTCATCAGCTCCTTGAAGCTATCCTGAGATAGCGATGATTCTATTTCTTTAAACACATATGGTTCTAGAATCTGTAATTCGTTCCTCTTTTTCATCTGTGCAATCATGATATGTGCAATTAATCTTGGGCATGTTTCTAGGCAGACGAATCAGGCGCTTGGGAGTTTCAGCCCGCCCCAAAATTTTCAAAACTACCAATACATGTATTTGGACAAACATGACCTTATATCATTTTGGGTAGTAAGGTGATCTCTTTGTACTTTTATGTCTTGTATATTCTGATGATAGTTTGAAAGGCTGTACATGGATATATATTACAATCCACCTATATCGGATGTCAGAAGAATTTAAAATTGTTTGCTTGCAAAAAAGAATAGAAACAGGAAATAGAAATCGGTATTCCCCCCCCCCCTCGCCCCATGATTTGTTGTCCATGAACCAAATGTTATAATGTGTATATTATTGCGTTTGAAGAGAGCATTACTTTTTATGTTGATAACTGAGTTATTTTAATAAACATTTCACACTGAAAAAACCTTTTCTGTCGTCTTTTCCCCATAATTTTGTGAAAGATGTGGTGATGATGATGATGCGGGCACATTATGGTATGTTTTCTGAGGTGTGATGGTGGATTGGTGAAAAAGAGCCTTATGCAACCTTGAATTACTAGTAATGTACTGTTGATGGACTCATTTTACTCATTACTGTTGCCCGGCTCCCGGGGGGGGGGGGGGGGGGTGACAAGAAATAAAAATCAGATCTTTTTGTTTGTTTTTGTTTTGTTGTTGTTTTTAATGGTGAACACATGCACGGCAGCCAGTGCATGGGGCTACAAATGGGGAGCACATTTTCTCTTTGTACTTCAGTTTTACTTCAGATATGCCAAATCTGCAAGGCAGAAGGGAATGGGTCAATAAACGGAAATTTAATATCGCAGGAGGGCTACAACGGAAAAGAAAAGTGGGAAAATGGGGGGGGGGGGGGGGATGATGCCAATTGATGCAGGAGTTAAGAGTCAATTCAATTGAAGTCTCAATCATTAAATTTTAGGGAGACAAAAGATCAAATATAGGTACACGAGGGTGAATATTTAGTTTTCCTTTGAGGGGAAACCGTTTTGCCCTTTGTCGTGGCCAGGGCCTTCCCCTCCCATCGTGACAACATAGTGTCACTTATGATTATTAATAGGCCCTATAGCATCTGCAGAACAGGATTAAGTCCGTGTATCCTTGAAAAACTTTACTTCAACAAAAAGCACTAATTTCTGTCAATTGCAAGTTTGTAGTTGATTGTGCCCAGTATTAAAAAAGAAATAATCACGATATATTTACAGAGTATAGTAATGTCGCATATCTAACGAAAAAAGGACATTATTTCTCTACAAAACCTCGAAACATTGGACAGAATCCTTTTTTTTTTTTTACTGGAATTAAACAATTCATTGAATTTAAATGTGTTAGGGTATATTTCCAATAATACCTCTTGAGGAATTGTTTCAGTTTGATCTCAAAGAAAGGACATATAAACAAATAGTGAAATTCATCACCGATATCATTTGTAGAACAATGAGTATACATAAACGTTCAGCTTTCGGAATCTGGCTGTAACGCCCAATCACTATTGGGAGTTTGTGATTGAGACATCGAAATGTGCAGAAAGTTCTTCTATTATTTTCGTTAAGGTGAATCAAGTACTTTTCAAAACATAATCTCTGTTTGAAAATTCTATAAAGAGTACATTGCTGGTTTAACTCAACATCACTGTACCACTCCTGCTCACTTACATCTTGAAGCTTTTGGTTTACAATGCTTTTAAAATTTGATGAAGTAAGATTGATGGCTTGATTTTTCCACAAGTCAGAAAGACCTAAATTATCAAGAATATTCTTCACTTTGAGAATCCAAGACATTTGATTATTTCCTTTTGAAAACATGGAAAATTCAAAATTATACATGATCTTTGATAACTTAGATGATTTTCCATTTAGGAGACGATACCAGAACATTAGCATTCGACTGGCAATAATTTTTTCTAGTTTGTAGTAGCGACCAAGTTCACCGTAAACCATGCAGTTGGGAGTCATTTTGTTTAAACCAAGCATTTCTTTACAGAACTTCAAATAGAACGTTTCAAGTTGGATTAGATTTTCAAAACCCCAAATCTCACTTCCATATAACAATATAGGCAAAATCAACTGATCAAATAACTCGAGCTGGATGTCTATTGGTAGACAAAGAGATTCAGTTTTTCTCTTCATATAGAATACATAGCTCTTCGTGCTTGGGTTACTTGTTTGTTAATAGCTTTTTTGACGCTATTATTATAGTTAAAAGTTGTTCCTAAATAGACATACTCATCATAAACATTTATTGGCTCATTATCAAAATAAAAATTAGGAATGTTCCTTTGTGAATTCGGGCCTATGTGGTCGGAGGGCAGTTTGATAATGGAAGGGTCTCACCGAAATCCACAGGCAGAATTTTGGTCCTAGACATTGATCTGACTCATATTTGGCGTAGTAGTCGACTTGACCTGTTGACAGTTTACGAACCTAGAAAAATTCTTTCCGTTGAAGTTTTTTTGTTGATTTGTAATCCCATGTGGTCTCCGAACAATCGTTCAGCTTTGTTGCCGAAAAATCAGCTTTGGGCAATTTGCATAATTTGCATTAATCTAAATTATCCCCTCCGAAGCAGTGTTTAGTAGCGGAAGACAACTTATACGCAGACTGTGTCAACCGATCTATACTATATTCTATATGCACGATACGTGACTGCAATTGTGTTGTTTATCTTATGCATGCAACCTGTGAGACATCGAAAGGAGGTTACACAGTAATGTCCCATAATAATGTATGATACATCTATTTAAGGATTTTGTGGGGCGTAGAATCCATTTCAATGTTGTTGTTTTTTTTAAATTAGATATCACGTACATGTATATTCCATGTAAATATCAAATTAATTATGCTTCAACAAGTGAAAGTGTATTTCTTACATAGGCCTATACATGGACCTACATGTATATTTACCTGGTTATAAAAGTATGCCTACTCCTAATGACTTGGGTAAAAGGGTTTGAGAGTATTCAAATATGATGTTGAATAAAACGGGAATTAACCCTTTCATAAGAAATTGGCTTGAATTGCTTGATTGTGGTTGGTTGGTTTGATGGTTTATTTAACCTGTTAATGAGTTTGGATGATAGCAGAAATATTATAGAACCATATAATATATGGTTCTATGTTAAAGTTTGAGATACATCGGACAAAGAAAAGGGAATTCTGAAAGTTGAGATCACTATCATAATTATGGCGATCTTCCCATTGATAATGCGGTCATGATGTGTGATGTCATACATAAAGAACTTTCCCATTTGTTTTGAAAGGTAAATAAATTATTCAAAGTATCCCTTTTCACAACTTTTATCCTAAAGAAAAAAATTTTCATGTGAAGGCATGTAATATAATTATGTTACCCATTATGAATCATGGAAAAGTTTGTTCTGTGATTAAAATGGACAAAGATGTGTTTTGGGGTTCTCCATCTCCATAATAATATTATGACATCACATAATAATGATCGCATTGCCAAAATGAAATTCCCCATATCGTGTAGTAATCTCAGCTTTTTAAAAGACTCACTTTCTAAATTCTTTTTCAGTTTTCTAATATTTTCACTATTCTCCCCTAATTTTCTTCTTCTCATTACAAATTTTCATAATTATGTTCATTCCCCTTTAACTTACTGTGGCTAAAACTGACAGGAAATTTAAAACAAAAAGAGAAACATGAAGATAGTCACTCTAAACCTCTTTACTTAATTAAGTAGGCGTATACTTTCATTCATAAGGTTAAAAACGTGCACTTTTAGTTGTTCAAGCATAATCAAGTTGGTAGAGCCTATTTACATGGAATTTACGTGATATATATATGTATATTTTAAATAACATTGAAATGGATTCTACGCCCCACAAAACCCTTAAATAGAGGTATCATACATTATTATCGGACTTTACTGCCTAAGCTCCTTTCGATGTCTCACAGGATGTATGCATAAGATAAACAACATAAAAGCAGTCACGTTATCATGCATCGCGCATATAGAATATATAGTACATAGATCAGTGGACACATTCTGCGTAAGTTGTCTTCCGTTACTAAACACTGCTTCGGAGGGGATAATTTAGATTTATGCAAATTATGCAAATTGCCCAAAGTTAAATTTTAGGCAACACAGCTGAAATTGTTTGGAGACCACATGGGATCACAAATCAAAACCAAAAAAAAAAAACAAAACAAAAAAACAAAACAAAAACAAAAACAAAAAAAAACTTCAACGGAGAGAACTTTTCTATTTTTAATACAGGCTGAATAGGACTGTCAAAACGCTGCGTGGGATCACGTATCAATATAGCCACCCCAATCGGACAAGATAAAAGAGGGGGGGGGGGGGAGAGAGATATTTAAAAAGGATCGACGAAGAAAAGGGATCATGAAAAGGAGATTATACGATATCACCCTTTAATTTCGGTGGCCTTGCATTTCACTCACATAGTGGACTGTGCCCCCCCCCCATTACACCAGTGCCCCCCCCCCCTCACTGCCAACTGAACCCACGCTACGCCTGTGCTCTGAACACAGAACATAGCCATGAGTCATAATAGTTGAATTTTCTCCTTAAAATTATATAAATGCTTTTTTAGTCTTTTCTTATCTATTAATAGACATTCTTAAACAAAAAAGCATTTCTAAATTATTTTCTCTCTCCTCTTCGTCATTCATATATTTGCAGAAATTTTGTGAAAAGACGACTTATCTTTTGAAAAAAAAAACCCCTACACGAACAAGGGCGGATCCAGGTTTAAAAAAAAGGGGGGGGGGTCCAAAGGGTGAGAAGTTATCATTCTGGCAAACGCAAGCGCCGAAGGCGCTAAGCGCCTCTATAGGCATATATATATATATATATATATATATATATATATATATTGCCTGTTTGACTATTTTAATGTTGAAATATAGTTGGGCGCGCGGAGCGCGCCACAAAAATTTGATAATACGAGCCTGAAAATGTCTTAGTTTGTACTGAAATTACATTTAATCTATTAATATTACATGGAATTATTGTTTATTTCAGATGGAAAATACATATATAATGATTGCAAATTACCATCTTTTATCAAAAAGTGCGGGTATATTTGTACAGGCCACCCCCCCCCCCCCCCGTACATCAGAACTGGGAGGGGGGTTAATGCATACCCCCATCCCCTCCGGGATTTGCGCCATTGGACTGTATTAATATATATATATATATGTATATATATATTTTTTAAAAGTTTTCCCAGATTTTCCAGTCTGCATTGCTGTGCAGGACCTCAGATGGCATGTGGCATCAACACAAACAGTCCAGTGAGACAAATAAGAATAAAATCTGGAGATTTATTACTTGAGATTGGTTCTTCAATGTTGAAGTACTATGTTGATAACCTAGGAATTGGGTGTGCGCAGACTGTACAAACACACTTAGTAAATTTTAGTGATATATGTACACATTTTACAGCAATGAAGAATTATTCACTAAATATCATCTATATTATCTCCTCCCATTCCCTGAGATAAATCACAAATCACAAAAGAACACAAAAAAGGGAAAGTTCCTTAGATTCAGGAGTTCACAATCAAGGCCGATCAACAACAGTACCAATACCAGTTCTGCTGAAAATTCACAGGATTTAACAATCAACCACAGCATCTACTCATTAGGCAAAATAAATAAGTTTTGTATCACAAAACTAGTCATGGTGCAATGTATCAGATTCAAGCGTTCCCAATCAACAACAAGAAAAAATATATCAAAAGTCCTCGGAGAAAACAAACCTCCTACCCCCCCCCCCCCCCCGAGCACCTGTCATTACCTTTGAATTTCGTGACTTTGACCTTTTTGTTGACTCTGACAGACCTTTGACCTTTTGTGTGACTTTAAGTCTTGACCTTCACAACTTTATATGGACACCTTTATATGGACACATGAAGTTCACTTCTTGCGATGTACAACCATAGGGTAGGTGTAGGGAATACCAGACCCTTAAGCACGTTTGCATAATTTGCATAAACATGAACACAGACACACACTAGTAAGGTTTACCAATGCTTTCAGCAACTCTTTTTATTTCTCAGGGTACCGAAATAATGACAAGAATTTGTTTACCTAATGAAATAATCTCCTTAATGACGTCATAGGTAAATGGTCCATTATTCCCTACCCATGAAAGTAATACGAGACCGCTACATTTTCAACCGAAATCTCAAATATTTGTTGAGGAAAATGATATTTCGTTGGAAATGTAAATACCAATAAAGAATTGTTTTTTGGAGAGTATGTTTTGGTTTCATCAAAATCTGTTGCAATTTTAACCAAAAATTTTGTAGCATTTATCATCGGATAAATTTAATTACCATTTAAACGGCATTCAACATGTTCAATGTGCCGTTACCTTTGCCTCCGGCAACTTTACATTTTGTTGTTGATAATTTTAAGTACATCAATACTGAACAATTGACAATGATAATTTTAAAGATTACAGAGAGTTGTAAAATGACATTGAAATACGTCTTAAAAAGAAAGATGTAAAATGACGTTAAAACAACTTAACACATCCAACCAAACTCTAGTAATCTCATAATGCAGTGCAAAAAGGTGAAAATTTTCTTCATGCAGGTTTGAATTTGTTGAAATTTACTGTTGTTTAATGTTTGATTTGATTAGATGAAATAACAGGATGCATGTAATTTCATGATGAGTCAAAAATTTCCATTTCATGACCTTAAGGCTTTTAAAATTTCAGATCTAAATTCAGCGTATACCAACAAATATTGCTTAATTGCCTGGATATTTCTTTATCGCCAATATTCTGAATATTATTTGATATTTTCTTTCAGTTTCATAAACATAAAAAAACCCTAGCAGCAAGCTTACACAAATTATCAATACACATTGCACACATTAATTATGCATAACATTAGTCGCCATATTGGTGGTCTTGTATTACCTACACAAATTGATTGGATGTCCTCATTGAGGTTCACTCTACGCACTCTACACTGTGCACAATGGTCAATTGACCAGTACAATAGTTCACCAACTTCATAATAATGTTATTAATACCATTTTTATAGCACACCTCTTTATAAGTTTAACACACCACTACGTTCCTTGAAAAGCCAGTATTTATATCTACCGAAATTTTGAGCACGACAAACTCTTATCTTAGGAGATTGGTGAATATGGACTTGTTGATGAAAAGTTTACTGACAAAGTAAGCAGAAATGGTAACAGTGGACCTATATGGCGCTAGAGCAATATTTTATTCCAAAGCCAGGGCAGACAGGACAGTTTTCTTCTGAAAAAAAAAAAAAAAAAAAACCGGCGCCAAAAAGGGGGGGGGGGGGGGGGGTCCGGACCCCCGCGACCCCCCCTCTGGATCCGCCTATGACGAATGAGTGTGATAATAATTCACGAATGGGCAACAGTAATTGAAAGCAACCGAAAGCAAAAGAAAAGAAAAGTGCACGTTTCTTTGAGAAGACACAATTTAAGAAAGGAGGATGTGAATTTTTAAAATCAAGAGAACACTAATAGTACGGCGGCATATAGCTCCAAAATTTGGCTAAATTGTGCACTTCTATTTAAAAGCACCAAAACTGGTACAGTTGTTTAATGATACATGCATACTGAACAAGTTTTTATATGGAAGCACTTCCAAAAATTAATCTATGGGGTAATTTTGAATGAATTTGTAATTGCAAAACCTACTCAAGTAGATAATTCGATCACTTAGATATTCGGACACTATTATACCCTACAGCTCCGAATATCACTGTGTTAGCGCAAAGGTGGTAACATTACACAATGAGAATACTAGCATGACTAGAGCGTGTCTATTTTGGTCGAATTGTACATATAGGGCATGTGCAGTACTAGGTCTAAGTACAGAAAGACAGAAAGGCTTTAATGGTGTTCAGAATGATTCGCGTAAATAGTTGACGTTTATAAGAGCAAGTCACGTTTTAAGACGTGAAGAGATTGTGTATATTAGGACTATGACATTCTCTTTGTTTCCTTTGATAAAATAGGGGCCTATAGTTCTGATAGTATTATGAGGCAAGAGAAGAAAGGGAAGAAGAGGGGAACATGAAGAATATGAAGCTGAATAAACTGATAAATGACAAAAGCTCCTTTCAAGAATTTATTCTTCACAATGCCCCCTCTAACTACCCCGCCCAAGGACAGAATATACTAGAAATTCTTTGCATATGTTGGAGTCAGTTTGTTTTATGCACTCCCTGGTATTAAATGCTCAGACTTGTATATATACATTTATTATGCAAAGCTTTAAATATTCACTCAGTGGAATTATGACATTATTATTCAAATATGTACATTTTATAATACCATTAATTAACTCTCCATTTTTTTGGGTAATTTACCATGTTACCTAATTGTTATATATTTTGTATTTTCATGTAGAATGATTTGTTAAACTGCAGGGCGCCTTTGGAAAGCAGTTTTGCATAGCTGAACAGGCCAACCCTGCAGGATAAAATAAAGAAGACAAAATAAATAAATAACTATAAATTACGTAAAAATTATCATTATTATTATTATCCCCTGGGGAATGAAAGTAGAGTGAAAAGAGAGTGAACTCCACTCTTTTCCTGTTAGAGACCACTCGATAGTCACTCGATATTCACTTTTAAAGTAGTGATCACTGACGTGAAAATATAGTGAAAGTTCACTCTTTTTTTAGAGAGAGAGAGAGAGAGTAGCTAGTATGAATATATTGTGCCAATAATAAAACTGCAATGGATCAAAAAATAGAAAGGGGTTATTAAATGAAAATTATGATTGTAATGTAAATTGTGGAAATATGAATTGAAGGAACAGCTGACATTCTACCCATTACCAACGCAAATTTGGGCTTGGAAAGACAATTTTTTTCTGGATCACCATCGGCTCAGATATTTTGCCCTTCGTGAAGGTCTAGATATATATACGCCACTGATAGGGGCAAACTGGACGAGAGGGAGAGGAGTCAAAAGGGGGCTAATTATGCATCACAATTTCCTTATGTATAGGTGTACTGCGCATGGTTATAATGTGCCGAAAATTTTGAGGTGCCGTGGCTGAGCCAAAAAGAATATAAAACTTTTCTGTCAAGAGCACCAGATCGCATTAATTATATTCGCCTATAAATAATTTAAAATAAATAAGACGACTCTGCACAATAAAAGCGTCGCCCTTCTTGACACCTCTTTATAAATGATGTAGAAAATCTTTGCGTTTCTAGTTTGACACTTTCCAATTCATTTACATACCATTGGGTAATTCAAAGTATATAAGCCTAGAGTAATTGCTGCCCTTTTCTCTCTTATATTAGAACAGCTAGGCAGCTGAAATCGTCATCAATTTTGTCTATTGTGACTTTTAGTTTCGGGGGGAGGGGCGATCAAGCGAGTTGCTTTATCATTTTGAATTGTAAAACTTTTCATTCTAGAACACTTCAGATCCTCAATAGTGTGATGAAGCCTTAAGTTATTTAAACATTTTCCCCCATTTCCCCCCAAATTTCCGGAGGACTTTTCATCAAGTCCATCCCCGAATTAAGCTCCTGTCAGTAGTAATATTTCACAGAATTATTCCACAAAATTATTACACAGGCCTTTATTCCGGTTGAAAAGAAATTTCATGATAATGTTTGACTACTGTGAAGGGCTCTGGTTTAGGTAGCAGTGGCGGCACCAGGATTTTTAAAGTGGGGGGGGGGGGGGCAAATGGGGGGCAAAAGAAAATGTTGGGGGGGGGGCAAGGGCGGACAACAAATTTTTGACACTTTTTGTAGTGAAAATGTACAGAATATTCGGCTATAAACCTACCCAGATATGAGGACATTTTGAGCATCTAGCTGAACTGCCCGATTATAAAGAGGTGTTAGTTATATACTGCGAGCGAGCGAAGCGAGCGAGCAAAAATTTTGACATTTTTCGTAGTAAAAATGTACAGAAATTACATATTCGGCTATAAAACTACCCAAATATGAGGATATTTACACGAGCTGAGCGAACAAATTTGCCCCATGCCCCCCCCCCCACCTTGATGCCGCCACTGCTTTCCAAGTTTCCGTTTTCTTTCTTTTTCCTTCTTTTCTCCATTCCTTTTTCACTTTTTTCTTTCCTTTTCTTTTCTTTTTCATTTTCAACCCTTTTAATTTTTTTCACTCTGAAAATTATTGGGGGGGGGCAACTGGGGGGGCAAAGCTTCTGACTGGGGGGGGGGGCAAATGCCCCCCCATGCCCCCCCCCCCCCTTGGTGCCGCCACTGTTAGGTATAGGCCTAAAAGTGAAAACTTTCCCTCCGATAATAAGACAATTTTGCAGTCTGATAAATGATCGTATTTTGATGATATTTACTTGCTGTGTAGAAACACTGGACTAAAATTTGCACAAAACTGTTTCACGCACAATATCCTAATTTTGTTCTTATTAGTTTTACGACATTTCCAACACACATTCCAGGCTTTTGTAGACGAAGCAAACGTCAGAATCTCATTTTTAGAAATGATTGTCAACTCTAAATAACGTAGGCAGGCGCCCAGCAGCAGCAAGTCAATAAGGACGCACGCCTGTAATTAGATCCAGTCATTTAGGGTAATCCCCAGTCGATCCGTACCAAAGATGATGTAATTGTTGAAAAAAATTCATATAAAATCAATAATAAATATTTGAACACTTTTTCCATATGTACTTAAAGAGGGATAATTACTGGTTAAGATCAGTCCCATGAGAGGGCAGGAGTTGGTCCCAGTGGGATTTTATGGAGACTTTATTAGCAGCCCAAGAAACCTCATAACCACTGTAGCTTATACCAGGTTTGTGGTTAGTCTAAGTTGCAGCCACTGTAGAGAGAAAAAAATGCTGAAAAACACCCCTTCATATTTGCAGGAAGTCAAGGAAATTGTTTAAACTAGTCAAGACAAACACGATAAAAACTACTTTCGAAAAATAAACTCAAGGGCCTGTGGCGGATCTACGGGGGGGGGGGGGGGGTTTAGGGGGTTTAAACCCCCCCCCCCTTGGGCTGCCAAGTTAACATTTAATGTGCATAGGAAAAAAAAAAGAGAGAAAAAATAGAGCATGCAAGTATGCTTAAAATCGCAAGCTGGCAACCCTAAAAATGAAAAATCTCCCTACTGTGGGGGGGGGGGGGTATCCCCCCTCCCACCCTCCCCCCTCGCTCGGGCTCGGTCGCTACGCTCCCTCGCAATACCCAGCTCAGCCCCTCAACCCCCCCCCCCTTGGCAAAAAGCTAGATCCGCCCCTGAGGGCAATTTCAAAGGCCTATTGTACTGCCAATACATGCCATAGAAATCTTGTTCAGATTACGTAATACGCCATTGTAATGTTCGCACATTTCTAAAGATAGACAGGGCTATTGAAATTGTCTTGAGTTTATTTTTCGAAGGTAGTTTTTATCGTGTTAATTTTTAATGGTGCCATTGCTACATAGCACTTATTTTTCATGATTTTTCATTTCTCATTTTTAACACATGAGCCTATGGGGAAATAATTACAGGCGTGCGCCCATAAGCGCATTTCGTCTATATCTTTCTAAAACTTCTCGTCCATTAAGGATTCGTCCTAAAAATAATAGATCCTCACGGCCGTAACTGGAAGTACCGAATTTCTCATTGAATTGATCGGTTCCGTGGTACAGACTCCCATGTGGTAGGGTCCAATTTTTTTTTTTTTAGGCGTTTTATTGTTTGTTGAATTGTACAGGAATTCCATTACAATTTAGCCCTAAATTCCCTCAAAACTGCGTTTTTTGAAAGTGCTTCCATATCAAATATTGTTCAGAATGGAATTCTTAACACGATGTGCCAAATTTGGTGCTTTTAGACAAAAGTGCACAGTTTTCAAGCTATGCCACCTTACTATAATATTTAGGAATACAAGCACTTCTGTCGTCAAGTAGAATAGCACACTTCCGTACAACTGTGATCTTTTGAAAAACATTTGAATTAAAAAACAAAAATGACTCAAGGGGGGGGGGGACTTGAAACTTGACTCACAATCTCAGTGATCACGTAGGCCTACCTTTTGGACGAGACTGGTAATGCATAAAACTGACAGAGGGATCGGCGGAACTACAGCACATTGTCATGTACATGAACATGAACATAATTTTTGGCAACTCAAGATTAGATTTTCAGTCCAACTAGCTTTCTTAGTATTTGCAGGGGCGTCGATCCGTTTTTCGGATGGGGCGGGGGGGGGGGGGGGGCAAGACAGCCTATCGTATGGATGATCATTTCGCACTCAATTCAAACATCATCAGGGGTGGCGGTGCGTCTTTTAAAGTGGGGGGGGGGGGCACCAACAAAAAGCAGCACCTACAAAGGGTGGAAAGGCGGAAAATACCACTTCGAAACATTAGTATACCGGTACATTCTGATCAATACACAACTGAGGATCATTTTCGACACGCTATTATTTGTATCTTAACATTGTTCTAGATAAAAACTACTTTGCACTTGAGTGTAATAGCCTGATTATTCTGATTATTCATTTGCGAGCGAGCGAAGCGAGAGAGCAAAATCTTTAAGATTTATTTCTAACGCTGAAGGCAACGGGTGTTGAATTATATACAGCGATTTTCCTAAAATGACAAGAAGATAATAGTAAATGCGAGCGAGTGTAGCGAGTGAGCTTTGGAAAAATTTTAGAAAAAAAAATTGTCCTCGTTCCTTTTATAATTTAGGAGCACTGCTCATTCTTGTATAATTTAGGGCATTGGGGGCCCCTCTAGCTACCCCCTGCTCCACTGCCTCACTATTGTGCTGATATCAGTAGGGGAATGTATTGTTATGAAGCCTCTCTGATTATTTGGAGCTATAATGTAGGGGGGGGGGGGGGGTGGGCAAGGCGGTTGGTATGTGAATGTTCATGAGGATGGACGGTGAAGTAAAACCCAGTGCTGCGAGATGCCCAGCCACTTGTAGGTTATGCGACACATCCCCAAGGAATACGAGCGGGAGCCGGGTCTGTCGGTGTAAGGCAGAGAGGTCTTTATTAGTCATGAGCTTATGAAAACACATGTGCAACATCATAACATAAAAACTGTTCTCAAACAATAACACTTCAATACTGGAATGAACATCATACAACCAATAGTTAGGCTACTTTGCCTCAATTCAACACAAAGCTGGATTTAAGCATTTGCATCTGTACTGTTAACAGAAACCAAAATCAAATCTATCCCTTTAAAAAGGCATCGATAGACGTGTATGTACTTGTACGCCTAGTTATCAATAAAACCAACATCGCCTCGTGTAACTCAACCCAAGAACCAAATATGTAGATTTAAAACTTAAAAACATCTTTCTCATGCGATTCATATGGCCTTTAATTACATTAAATTAAACCCAACAACAATTTAAAAATGGTTCTCAGTTAACTTCACAGAATGGCAATCCTTTGACTTTGTTAATCTATCTCTAATAATATTTTATATCCTAAAACACATTAAAGATAAAAAGATACACAAAATAATCCTGAAACCTTTCAAAGGGAAGATTAATTACAGCCCTGCGGACACACTGTACAATCCATAATTCACATAACCCTTAAAATGGCATGTTAAAATATCTATGGATCACTTAAATGTATTCAACATAACACTGAGTCATATCAGCCATAAGATAAAACTCATAACTGGAATTAACTTCTATGCTGCTGTGTATTATATTGTGGCTAAATTGTATTCCAACATTCACACAGCCTTGGAAAATAAAATAGATTACTTTAATGTGATAGTATGATGAAAATTGTGGGATATTTATCAAATCAATATGCCGAAACACCCTACAGTGTAAATTCTTGATTTATTTCATACTTCCAGCAATTACAAAACACCTTTACCATTAGTTACTCATTGACCACCACAGTCTGCACTAGTATTAAGTTTTCTCAGGCTTAAAGTGCCCCACTATATTCTCCACAGCACTTTTAGACCCATACAGTATGCGACTTGGCCATATCTAGATTCACATTGTATGGCATTACATGTATCTTACTTCTGTCATCCACTCCCTCTAATTCACTCTCTAACTTCCATACCCAAAATCTGATTCTACCTCTATCTCCAAACTTCATCAAAATAAATATAAAAACCTACCATGTAACAACCATACGTGATATTAATTCCACTGTGAACCCTGCATATTAATTCAGTACATGCAAATCCCATTACAATACTGCTTTCCAATTCCCTTCAATGGGCCTTCACCCAGCCCACGCCTAGCCTATGGCCATCAACAGACTGTGCCCCAATTCTACTGCCTGCATCAATAACATACTGATTTGAGCCGAATTGAACATACACATACTATGCGTAATGTACACATACACAGTTGGGTAACTCCAGGGAGCTCGAACGCTACGCGTTCGAGCTCCCTGGAGTTAACAGTTGGGATGCTGTAAATGATATCCATGCTAAACATTCACATAAAAAACTTTACATATTACAAGGCTACAACTTCTAGCCCTAACAAGTCAAACAACATCAAAATAACCATCTGGGTTATAAGTTTAATAAAACACTACCTATAGTGAAATAACGTGCTCATAAAAACATGAAATTTAACTTTAAAAACTGACGTTCAAATTGGGTTAAACTCACCTGTCGGTGTAAGGCAGAGAGGTGCCTGTAGGCCCTCTGTAGTTAACTGTAAACACAATGGGTGATTTCAAGTTCGGTGTTGGTGTTGGTGTTGGTGTTGAGAGCGTGAATTGGGCTGCTAATTCTAGCCCCAACACGGAATTCGGGTTTATAAAAATAATACCAATCACATTATTGATAGCCCAACACCTAGTGAAGTCAATCCCAGCACCAGCTTCATTTCAGGTTCGGTGTTGTGGCTGGTGCTAGTTTTGCCCAAACACCAACACCAGCTTTCAACACCGAACTTGAAATCACCCAATGTACACATCGATTCACGAGCCCTTACAATAAGGCTCCTTTGTGGACTTTATACATACCCATATATATATACTTTATATATACCAGTATCTACCGATGTCGCATTTATCAGAAAACAAAAGGGGCACTTATTTCTGAGGTTAAAAGGGGCACTCATCAGAAGGTAAAAAGGACACTGATTAGAAAGAAAAAGGGGTACTATACGAAGAAAAAGGCACTTATCAGCTAAGAAAAGGGGCACTTTTGCCGGGGTACTTGAAAAAGTGAGGGGGGGGGGGACACTTTGCCCCCCCCCCCAAGCCAACTTTCTATAAAAGAGTTGTATGGAAGCAGAGAAATCAGAGAAACATATTAGTGAAAGTTTTAGATAAATCTGACAAAGAATATGGAAGTTATGATTATTCAAATAAGTTGAGATCACTGATGATACGGAGATCTTGATTGGCAATGTGGTCAAGATGTGCGATGTCATACATGGAGAACTTTCCCTTTTGTTTCATCAAGTGTATAGTCAAGTATTGTAACTCCGAACAGATTGTATTACCGAACGTGTAAAGTTAAGCGCCTAAAATGGGTTTTCATACGCGTGGGATTACGCGTATGAAAACCACACTATTGATACCAAGGTTGTGTCTTTTTCCCATAGGTTTCACACGTTCAGAATTACGGTACCTTTTTCAAGGGACCAAAACGCCGCGTCGTTGGGAAGGGGTTCACTCGGATGGGAATATCGTATTAAATCTACTTTGTCTTTTTAAAATTCCATCAACTTCTTTTTTTGTAGGACTTTGAGCATTCAATATGTATAGTGTGACAGATATTCGTTTCATATTTTATTTGCTATCGTTGATTTTCTGAAAAGTGTTCGGACACTGGATCAACCACCATACATAAATTATTAAAAGTATCCATTTTCTCAAATCCGATGGTAAAGCAGACACCTTTTCACGGGGAGGGGGGGGGGGGTGTAAAACCATCAAGGACAAATATTCTATCATTAAAATGGACACAGGGAGCATTTTGGATAATATTTTGGAAAATGGAGAATTCTCCAGACACTATAGAGTGACCACATTGCCAATAGGAGATTCAATCCCTATAGTGTGATCTCGGCCCCTCCCCTCCCCCTTAAAGGGAAAGTTCACCCCGAAGATTACTTGGGTTTAAAAAATGCAGAAAAAATAAAGAAAAATATTGGCGCAAGTTTGGACAAAATCCGTTAAAGAATAATGGAGTTATGGACTTTTGAAGTTTTTATTTTGTGACGTCACATGCGAGCAGCTCCTCCATTATGTAATATGATAAATATTCCATAAAATATAATTTTCTCAGAAAATTTAGAATATTTTCGTCTGTGCATTTGATGTATTGTCAGAAATGTTATTCAATACTGGATTCTGAAAAGAAACAATATTAATTTATCTTGGAACGTAAAAAAAAATGCGAATATATGGAATATTTATTACATTACCAATGGGCAGCTGCTCGCATGTGACGTCACAAATCCAAAACTTTAAGTACGCATAACTCTTTTATTATTTGACCGATTTTTATCAAACCTTCGCCAATATTTTTCTTTATTTTTTCTGCATTTTTTAAACTCGAGTAAACTTCAGGGTGAACTTTTCCTTTAATAGGCATCTACCACTGCTTCCAGTGCCTCATAGACAGGGTTTCTACAATGCTAAGAAACACAGGGTATCTAGGGTGCGTATCAACCGAGCAAGATTAAATTAAAACTTATTACACATCGTTGTATTCCCAAATGATAACATGTAATTTCTCTTTTTTTTTTTGAGGGGCCCCCAAATCGAACAAATTCAGCCCGCGCCCCCCCCCCCCCCCCAACTTGAACTATTAGGGTTCATCTGCCCAATATATTGTAGAAAGCTAAATTTTCCATTTTCGCATAATTTTAGATCACTTCAGTGCTCTAAGTCTGAATGTACCAAAAGAAACATGAAGAGTGATTCTACTGGTAAATTTCAAATTATTAGGTATTATATACCCGGTATGTATACAGCCGGCCCAACTTTAAAAGTGTGTGTTTACGTTGTGCGCTTGTTTTGTTTGTTTGTTTGTTTGTTTGTTTTTTTTTACTCGCACTGTTTCGTTAACGTGCGTTGTACTTTTTTGTGAACAGAACTAGAAATCGATACTACATTCACTAACGTATTGGTATGCATCTGGGGCCCGGATCTGGGGATTAAAATTTGAAAATCAAAGCTCGTTTTTCCATCTTTGAATCTAGTTTGATGCGAGACGCCACCCTTTTGAACCCGATTTTTACGTGGTAAGTAAATCCTGCAATTCTTTATTGATAGTACGGTACCGGTATGTAGACTCTATGCTTAAAGTGAACTTGTTGACATGTTCATGTGGTCGGCCACTCACTCATACTTCATAGACCGAAAATTCTGTCTCTCGTTCGTTTAATAGCTCTTCACTTTGAGACAGAAACGGTCGTACGTACGGTACCGTAGACTGCCCTGTTTCCGCTCACCTGCGCGACGGGGCTTCACCGACACAACGGCCGTCTTCCACCGCTCGGGTTTCTTCGGTGCGTGCAACTCACTAGCGGCTAGCCTATGGCAGCATACATGTACGACCCGCAGCATACACACTGCAAGGAACATGTTTGATGGGGGGACCTAAAGCTATGCACTTTGTTTCCGACAGCTAAAAAGTCACCTTTTCAATGATTTATGCGACTTTCTTTTATATACATGTATCTTGGGTCTTCATATTCTTAAATTATAGTCAAGGATTAATTCCGAACAGATTGTATTACCGGACGTGTAGAGTTAAGCGCCTAAAATGGGTTTTCATACGCGTGGGATTGCGCGTATGAAAACCACACTAGAGGTCTATTGAAACAAAGGTTGTGTCTTTTTCTCATAGGTTTCACATAGGTCTATTCGGAAATACAGTATCTTTTTCAAGGGGGACCAAAACGCCGCGTCGTTGGGAAGGGGTTCACTCGGAAGGGAATATCGTATTAAATCTACGTTGTCTTTTTAAAATTCCATCAACTTCTTTTTCTGTAGGACTTTGAGCATTCATTATGTAAGCTTGACAGATATTTGTTTGATATTTTATTTGCTATCGTTGATTTTCTGAAAAGTGTTCGGACACTGGATCAACCACCATAAATTCCTGAGAAAATTACAACGGACAAATATCAGTAACATTAATTTTCAAGTTGATGTCGATACCCATGTCGAATTTGGTCAAAAAAATGAAAGGGTCCTAAGGCTACGCACATGTAATAAATGAATGCAAATCTTGATTTTTAAGCTGACTGACGTGAATTTCATCCAGATTTGCAAATAGTGATAATATCACCAGAAATAAAGGAAAATTGCTCATTCTTTTTGGCGAATGTAAATGATAATCTCGTTGCTCAGCTCACACCAAAAGTTTGGCGCACTGAACGCGTCGCATTGCACGTATTTGCGAGGTGCGTAGCTTTAGGACCTGCGTAGCTTTAGGACCTCTGACCATACACCAAAAATGGTTCACTTTCGATCGCGTGTAAAACGGAGATACGCGAATGACGTCACTCTGCAGAAGTGAGCAATCCGCTTATGCACTTGTCAATTGTAGTCCCGACCCCTGGGTACCCGGGGATGGCCGGGACTTGCATCGCAGTTGCAGTTTTCGGATGTTACATCACCCGGCCAAGTCCCGGCCAAGTCTCCGACAGGTCGGGCAATATTTGCGCGGAAATCCCCCGCCAAGTCCCCGACAGGCCGGGCAAAATTGAAGTAGAAATTTCCGGCCAAGTCCCCGACAGGCCGGGCAATATTTGCGCAGAAATCCCCGGCTAAGTCCCCGACAGGCCGGGCAGTATTTGCATAGAAATCCCCGTCAAGTCCCCGACAGGCCGGGCAGTATTTGCGTAGAAATTCCCCGGCAAGTCCCGACCCTCGATAGCGGGGCATTGCTTTGCAACCACCAGCAATCCTGCTATCGAGGGTCGGGACTTGTGCCTGGATTTTTATAGGCCAGTATCGAAGGGAACCCGACAATAATCATGATATTTCATTTACCGAATGTTATCAGGCATTCTGCACTTTATCTACCATGCATTTTAATTTATCGTCATTCCGCCACGTAGCTCGGATCGATTTTAGACTAAGATTGCTGTGCAATTCCTGGCATAGACATAGCATGGTGGTGTGACAAAATATTGTGCACAAGGTAATAATAAATATCTCTAAAACTAGAAAATATTTCGAAAATCCAATAGCACCAATGGATAGAGGAACCTAAAATAATCAGATACGATATTTTCTTTCAAAATGGGTGAGTATAAAACAAGAAAATACGATAAATCGGTAAATTTTCCTACTTTTTGCGAACGGTTTCCGAAAAATATGAAGCTACGGACAAGGGTCTAACGTCATGTACAGTAGGCCTACCATATTATTGCATGATAATTTGCCTTGCAAATGATGCAATTAACTTGCATTTGGAGGATTGTTATGTTGGATTAATTAGATTCAATCTCACGTGCGTGAAATTAGGTATCCTTGTTTACATGACCCTTTCCTATGTCACTTTCCTATCAATTTTTAAAATGTGCGCGAAACGAAATATAGTCACCCAATCATATTGTTATTTTCCGTAAATTGTAACTGTCAAAAACAGCCAGGAGGGGGAGTACTCAGATTTGGTTCCGACGGGGGTGTACTGCTGAAGCCGAGAGTTTGGGCCAGCCAATTAACCCCTCCCCCCCCCCCCCCCTTCCCGGCCAGGCAAACTGATGCAAATTTCCTGAAGTGATTAAATAAAATCCGTTTCTGAGACACACGCACATGAAAGATGTGCCTCTGCTCCCTCTACTCCTGGCCAGAGGCACAGCGTTCATCGTTCATCGTTCATAAATGTATTCATTTTTTATATCAATATTTAGCCAGGGTAGCCCGTCCAATAATATGCTGTTCTCCCAATCCACAGGGCATTGGGAAATATTAAAATCAAAATAAACAAATGGTATAAAAAACATATGGACAAAACAGAATTTTTTTTTAAAAATACACTTATCAAATAGTGTTTGAAATGGGGGGGGGGGGGGGGGACTCCCGTGTCCATAAGAGAATCACAGAAAAGGAAAGGAAAAATTAATGAAAACAGCTGGTAAAAAAACAAACAAAAAACAACAACAGAACAAATTATTCCACAGATCAGATCCATCAAACATGACTCTGTCCAAAGTAATCCAAGGTGAGTTTTACATGTTGCGTCTAGACTTTCACTGGACAGAATTTTCAATATTTTGTTTTATAAATTCTGTTGAGAACTTGAGACGTGGAACACCATGACACAATAGTCAGAGCAAAATTGTACAGTGTATATCAGAAATACGATTTTTGCATCTGAAAACTTTTAAAATGGTTGTTTATATCATACCATGATTAATCTGTGGTAGCCGGGGTGGTAGCTACCGTTGACCCGGGCTCATTATTTCAGTTATGATGGGATGGCCATATTTCGCGGCACATTTTAAAAATATCATTGCCAGGAAATTAGAAATTTCGATGCACAATTTCTCATATTCTACAAAACTTATTCAAAACGTTATTTATTCAAATGTGTCCGAGAAAGAATTGACCGACAAAGAATATTTTGAAGATAGCCTATATACATGTATCGTGATCTCAAAATTCGATGTCGGATCGCAACGCGCACGGTTATATGGAACTGAAGTTTGCATCTAATTAATCCAATGTAACAATCCATGAAAGGTAAGTTAATTGCATCATTTGCAAGGCAAATTATTATACAGTCATGTGGTATCCCGTTTTACTATTCACAAGTTTGATGACATCTCTCAAAATGAAGATTTCTAGACCCCTGTCGGTAGCTTCATTTCGGAAACAAACGTAGGCCTAAAAGGTAGCAAAATTTGCCAATTTTTTGTCAATATCTTCATTATTGCTCACCCAAATTAAAAGAAAATTTCATTTCTAAGTAAGTTTAGGTTCCTCTATCAAGTGCCGCTATCAGATTTTCGATTTTTTTTTTTTTTTAAATTATTTTTGAGATACTGCCCTGTGCACCAACTATAGTCACGCGAAATATGGTCACACTGTCACAGTACTGGAAATGCTACGGCAAGTCACGGTCAGCTCCCAAGCAAAATCCGGCTCAATCCCGGCCAAACTTCCCGCCCCAAATCCCTGCCATTTAGCTGAGTGAATTTCCGCCGACAAGCCCCGGTATATTCTCGGCCCACCCGGGCCAAATAGGTGAATTTCCCCCAACAAACTACGGTATATTCCCCACCCACCCGGGCAAAATAAGTGACTTTCCTCCGACAAGCCCCGGTATATTCCCGACCCACCCGGACAAAATAAATGAATTCCCCCGACAACACCCCGGTATATTCCCGACCCACCTGGGCAAAATAAGTGGATTTCCCCCGACAAACCCCGGTCTATTCCCGACCCACCCGGGCGAGAAAAATGCTGAAATCCCCGGCCAGCTTGGTTGCAAGTCCCGGCCATCCCCGGGTACCCAGGGGTCGGGACTACAATTGACAAGTGCATTATTTATGTATGAACAAACAATTTTAAAAACATAAACCTACTCTTTAGAACGGTCAGAAATAAAATGTAGTAAAATATGAATGTTAATTTACAAAGATAGTTACGCTACAATTCCTGAGGTTTTACCTGGCCAAATTTTTAGTGGGAACTCATATTTAAAAAAAAATTATCCATGATTAAACTTGACCGTGCAGCCGCATGAAACCCCTGCCCTATTTTCGCTCACCCTGTATTATACAGCCTTTTACTTATCGGGACGCCGCGGCCCGTGCATGCTATAGCAGAGCTGCTAATGAGCGCAAAACTTGCAAAGTTTTTGCAGCGCGTAATATGCTAGTATGCGCACTATAAAGGCGCAATGCCAATGATTTGAAAAGAAAAGACTAGAAATATGGCTTATAAATATGGCGAGGAAATAATCATTAATTAGCTTGCATTTAAACCGATGTAATCGTTTTATTGCATGTGCGCCCACTAGTGAGCGGAATTAGGACGGGTCATCGCGGAAAAGGGACCGGAAAATGCTTCGCGCAGTCGGCGCACTACAGACGGCCGCTTAGGAATTCAGGAGTACGAGTGTCATGGTATGATTCGCTAGAACGTTCGCGTCAAAATGGTGTACAGTAGCGGCTGTATAATTCTTTAAAAGTAAAATTATCAGTGAAAAACTGCAAAAGTGAGCGGAAACCGGGCAGTCTACAGTACATGTATCACTCTGCTGTGCAAACCGACTACACACCAATGTGTAGTTGTAAAAATCGCAATAATTTGATTTTTCCTCATATATCTAGACCTAAATATTATTATTGAATTGGTTAGGCCTAGGCTCTACTATTTAAGGAATCGGTTCAGCTTACCAATTTGACTGAATAATCAGTTTAATTAAAGCTCCTTTTTCACAATTTCAGGTAATTCAGGGTCCAAGGCACTTATACATGTACAAGCTTATCTGAAGATATGAGTGGGTCCAAGGTATTCTCCGTTTGAAAATCTTGCAGCCGTATTCAAACTGTTATTAGTGTGTAAGTCAATGTGTATTCGGTTAGCACAGCAGAGTGATACGACCGTTTCTGTCTCTAAGTGAAGAGCTAACAAACGAGAGACAGAATTTTCGGTCTACCTCAGTCACAGCCACACACAACTCCAATTACCTCGCATAAGTGTGAGTGACACAACTTCAGGACCTGGGAGCACCGCCGCACAGTGCAGTGGGCCAGGTGTAGCCTGGAAGGCTCTTCGAAGAGTAAAAAAAAAAAAAGCTGACGCTGCTCTTCACAGAGCCTGGTTTTTTAATATCGCTCTGCAATAGCATGAATAGAGCCACTAACGGAGCCATTGGCATTGCCGCATCGTTATGTGCGAAACAGTAAAGGCTGATACACCCGTGTATCGGAACCACTCGGGTCCACTTGAGATTACGTAGCCTGCTGAATGTGCAGCCTGCTGTAATAGTCCTAACCAAAACATAATAAATATCAATATTCTGTGGAGCCAGACGTAGTCTCAGCGGAGCATATCCCCGAACGAAATAGACTGATTTTTCGGTCTACACTCCACTGTGCAAACCGACTACACGCCGATGTGTAGTTGGAAAAATCGCAATAATTTGATTTTTCCTCATATATTTAGATCTACATATTATTGTTGAATAGGCTCTACTATTTAAGGAATGGGTTCAACTTACCAATTTGAAAATTTTGCAGCTGTATTCAAACTGTTATTAGTGTGTATTAAAGTCAATGTGTATTCGGTTTGCACAGCAGAGTGATACGACCGTTTCTGTCTCTAAGTGAAGAGCTAATGAACGAGAGACATAATTTTCAGTCTACTTTACTGTGAGCCAGCTTCTCTCATCTCCTATTCACCATAGCTTTAGAATACTGAAACCCCATTTTTTACCCTAGAATTAAAAAATATTGGGAAAAAATGTGAAATATTATTGTTAATGGTTACCGGTAGGTTGAATGTTGTCCGAATGACGCCCGAAAAAGTCTTCGCTGTGCTCGTAGACCCGGAAGTGTCCCGTAATGTCATCGACCTACAGTCACGCAATTTTCAGATCCACCATACGTTAGACAAGACCGCTACGAGTGTGCAGGCCTTGCACGCATTTTGACCGTGCGTCTTCAGCATGCATGCAGTAGCGGTCTTGTCTAATGTATGGTAGATCTGAAAATTGCGTGAGTGACTGTAAGTCGATGACATTACGGGACACTTGCGGGTCTAAGAGTGCAGTGAAGACTTTTTCGGGGCATCGTTCGGACTACATTCAACCTACCGGTAACCATTAAAATTAATATTTCACATTTTTTCCCCAATATTTTTTAATTCTAGGGTAAAAAATGAGGTTTTGATATTCTAAAGCTATGGTGAAGAGGAGATGAGAGAAGTTGGCTCACGGTAAAGGTGATTTTCAAGAGGTTCTTTAGACTCTAAAATGGCTGCTCTATTGCAGAGCGAGATTAAAAACCAGGCTCTGTGAAGAGTGGCGTCAGCATTTTTTTTTTTTACTCTTCAAAGAGCCTTCCAGGCTAGCCAGGTGTCAGCAAAAGTGCGTCAAAATAGGGAATTGGTCAATGAAACAGAATTAATTTTTTTCACGTTCTAAACAAAGATTACAACTTGTAGAACACCTCTGAGCAGTATTTCTTCTTGGAATTAATTTTAAGTAAGTCATAATTATTCAAAAAGACCCGAAACTTTGATTATTTTCTTGTGTAAAATGCAATACTGTATTTTATTAAAGGTTTTTGCCAAACGGGTTGTTTAATGCACTTCAAATTGAACATGCTTATTCCAGAATAGTTATTTTAAATAATGATAGAGTTTACCGGCAAACTCTTAGTCCTCTCGAAAGTAATTTTGGATGAAACACAAAATATTGGGGGGGAAATAGCATATTTTTTTTTCAAGCGCAAAGATGGTCAACATTTCCGGCGATTTCCGCGCTGAAAATTCGTGATCGCCTTTCTTATAGTTCATGCTTTACACTTCTACCAAATTTGCCTGCTACTTTTTGCAACTTTTTGAGTAAGAACCCATTTTCCACCAGCGTGTTCGCCTCTTTTTTCGCCTAAATCTTCCATGCGATAGAAGCGCGCACTGTTAAAAAAATGCGCAGGCAAAGCACACACAGCAAAGAATAAAAGTTCAATATGCTTTTTGACATGAGTACCGAAAGGAGCTTTAATAGTCTTCTGGCCCTTTTTAGATGATGGGACATGTCAGAAAACAACTAATATCCAAATATATGGATTGCATTTTAATCTTGAGTCCAGTCTTCAGTGGTAGAACACTCGTCGGTCAAGAAGAGATTCCCAAGTTTCCTCAATGGAGTTCAGAAACAAAAAAGTGGAAGGAAACATAACAGAAAACGAAAACTGAGATAGAAAAAGAACATATACTTGTAGAGAGAGATGGAGAAGGAGTGAGAGAGAAAAAAACAAAGGAAGAAAGAGAGAGAGAGAGAGAGAAAGAATGAGAAGAGAAGGGGTGACTGGAGCATCATGTTCATCACAATCTGTGGATAGGATTTAAATGTTTACATCAAGCGGATGAAATTACTACTACTACTGCCTAAATGGATCTGGTTTCTATTTTCAAACATCGAACATCGCAGTTATATTTTGATGCCAAAGATGCTCAGTGGTGTTCAGTATTCTAAGGGGTGTTCAACTTTTTGCACTTTTTATATCCCGAGGAAATTGTTTTATTGTGTTATATTCTTCGTTTAAGGTAAGACTTATCCTGTTATTATTAATATCCTTTTAAGAGTAGATGTAGTTCATGTTTGTGCAATTGCTATATGAATAGAACAGGCTTCTGTTATGATTTAGGGTAAGGTTAGGATCTGATATTAAGTTCCACTCTCCGTAAATGCTCCTATTTTGTATAAACAATATTGCTTGCTTCCAAGCCAGAAATCTTCTAACGACCCACACTTGTCAACCAATGTGAAGTTTCTCTTCTTTGAAAAATGCACTGGGCTGTACAATTTTTTTTCTTTCCTTCAATGAATGAAGTCCAAAAGGCAAGATTTAGCTCGCCTTTTGAGTGCATTAATTATTTTTATCTATCTACACGTATCCCATCCATCTATCTATCTATAGGCCTATCCATTTATCTACCAGTATTCATACACGCACCCCTCTATCTATCTGTCTATCTATTTGTCTATCTACCTGTATTCCTCTATTTGTATATCTTTATTTAAAAAAAAAAATATATAAGCATTAGTTTTTAATTTATTTTTAATTAGTGTAACAACCTACACATTCATGTACATTTTCCCTCTACTATTCGATTTTTTTTCCTTCAAGGCTTTGGAACTGTTTAGTGGGGTAACCTTGCTAGTCATAAGGACCGCTATTCATAAGGACCACTTATTCATAAGGACCGCTATCCATAATGTGTGACTAAATGAATAGCGGTTTTGTATGAATAGCGGTCCTTCTACATAGCGAGCAAAGCATAGACAGTTACCTCGCTATTCATAAGGACTTCCGTTCATAAGGACCACTATTCATAACTATTCACAAGGACCGCTATTCATAACGCGTGTTAAATGAATAGCAGTTTTCTATGAATAGCGGTCCTTATGAATAGCGAGTGGACCTCTGTTTAGTTAGGACATATAGACCCATTGTTGAGCATGTTGAGAGGGCGCGATTAATGACTGTCATGTAGTTTGAAATTCATTCTGGTTGTTTATAATTTATATAATTTTGAAACCTTTGGAGAAAGTATGATTTGTATCATCATTTGTCCAACACCAAAACCAAGCTTTGGCATTTCAAGAACATGTATGTAGAACTAGAAAGAGCTTTTAAAAATATACTTTTTATTTGGCATTTGGCATTTCAAGAACATGTATGTAGAACTAGAAAGGGCTTTTAAATATATACTTTTTATTTGGCATTTGGCATTTCAAGAACATGTATGTAGAACTAGAAAGAGCTTTTAAAAATATACTTTTTATGCCTCCGCCCACCGAAGATGGTGCCGGAGGCATTATGTTTTCGGGTTGTCAGTTCGTCCGTCCCGCTTTCTCATTCTAGCGATAACTCAAGAACCACATGAGGTATGAACTTCAAACTTGGTGCTAGTATGTATCACCATAGGAAGATGATCTGATTAGATTTGGGGGTACGTAGGTCAAAGGTTAAGGTAACAGAGGCCAATTTCTGAAATTTCAGGTGTTACCCTCATTCTAGCAATAACTCAAGAACCATTTGAGGTATGAACTTCATAGGAAGGGGAACTGATTAGATTTTTGGGTATGTAGGTCAAAGGTCAAGGTCACAGAGGCCAATTTCTGAAATTTCAGGTGTTAGCCTTGTTCTCGTGATAACTCAACCATTTGAGGTATGAACTTTGAACTTGGTGCTAGTGTGTATTACCATAGGAAGAGGATCTGATTAGATTTTAGGGTATGTAGGTCAAAGGTCACAGGTCAATTTCTGAAATTGCAGGTGTTAGCCTTGTTAATTCGATATCTCAAGAACCATTTGAGGTATGAACTTCAAGCTTAGTACTAGCATGTATCACCATAGAAAGACGATCTCATTAGATTTTGGGATACGTAGGTCAAAGGTCACAGGTCATACAGGTCAATTCTGAAATTGCAGGTTTTAGCCTGAACATGATATCTCAAGAACCATTTGATCCATTAACTTCAAACTTGGAACTAGTATGCATCACCATAATGAGACGAACTGATTAAATTTTTGTTCATGTAGGTCAAAGGTGACAGTTCATAGAGGTCATTATACAGGGTACAAGTCAAAGACAAACGGCATGACTCTTAACCCCCGTAAATGTTCAACAATGAACATTAGTTTTGCAAGGAATAACCCTCCACCTCCAGTGATTAGTATCAATGGGTCTATCTTAACTGATCAAAGTTCTGTTAAATTACTTGGTGTAATGATCCAAAGTGATCTCAAGTGGTCCACACGGGTTCAAAACATGCTAAGGCAAGCTAACATGAGGCTTCACATGCTCAGGATCTTAAGGGGTTTTAATTTACCACTCAAGGACCTGATTGTTGTTTACTCTACTTATGTAAGGCCAGTCCTTGAATACTGTGTTCCGGTCTGGAGCTCTGGACTAACGAAAGGTCAGAGCGAGCAGCTTGAGAAGATCCAAAAAAGAGCTTGCCGCCTCATGCTTGGCTCGTCTTACTCTTCCTATGCAGATGCCCTGAAATGTTGCAACCTCCAATCTCTTCGTGAGCGTCGTGTGACACTTTGTCTAAAATTTGCTAAGGGTATTGCTGTGCCTAACTCCAGATTTCACAACTGGCTGCCATCATCACGAAAACTAAACCAAGGCCCAAATCTGAGAAATAGCCATAAGCTGAGAGAAGTAAAATGTAGAATGGAAAGGCATAAAAACAGCCCACTGCCTTACCTCTTGCGACTGTTAAATAATCAGTGATTTATGTACAGTGGCCAGTGAATTGTGTAGGCCTTCAATATTACAAACAATATTTTTCTTACAGAGTATTCTCATCATTTTATCCCCTGATTAAGATTAAAGTAGGATAATTTTGTTACTTTTTTTTTTTCTGTAATTTTCATAGTGCAATATTGTTCCATAAATATGCTCCCTCCTCTACTATGACATCAATTGGGATATCTTTTATGTATCAAGACAACCTTTTAGTATCTGATTTTATTATCTTATTTTCCATTGTTACTCTCATAACACCCAGTCTCTTTTCTCAGTTATTGTTTACAACAGGTAAATGTAGCCGTGTTGATTTCTCTTTTTATTCATCATCTATAATCATGTTAACTTAATTTTTGTGTGATTATGTACTAAATGAAATCTGCAAATGGAACAACAAAAATACTCATATCACCAAAGTCATACATTACTATGTACTTTGAATAGAACGGGATTTTAGGTGTAGTCTTAATTTATTTCAATTACTTTCATTGTCATATTTTTATTCTCTTCACTTTTTTGTCATACCTCCTAAACTGTATTTCTAATGCCTGGTAACTCTCTTTCATAATGATAATAACAGCAATAACATCAATAATAATATAAAATATAATAATAATAAATATAAAAGTAAAAAATTTAATGTTAATAATTGTAATAACATTTGTATCAATAATAATAATAATAATAATAACAATAATAATAATAATAATAATAATAATAATTAAAACAATGGTGATGATGTAAAAATAATAATAATAATAATAGCAATAATAGTAATAATTATAATAGTCTTCATGATCACTTTTATAATAATTAATAATAATGACATTAACAGTAGCAATGATATTGTTATTGCCCTTAATAACAATTATGATAACAGTAATATTAGTAAAAATAATAATTATGATAATAATAATAATATAAAAATAATATTAATAATAATATCAATGATAATAACAATAATAATAATAATAATAATAATAATAATAATAACAATAAATAATAATAATAATAATAATGATAATAAATATTAATAATAGTGATAAATTAAAAATACAAGACAGTAATGGTGCAATGACATATTATGTCTCTTTGTTTTATATGCTATCTCCATATGTTTTTAAAATATTGTATATATGTGAATTTTTAATGTTTTAATGTTTTTCGAATCTTGTATAAATATCTATATGTGTTTTTATTGTACATCACACTCAATTCAGCCTTTGGGCTGCCATGTGCTGATTTAAATAAACTATTATCAATATCAATATCAATATCAATATCGCTTCGATGTTTGAAGAAAACTGACCAAGATGTCGAAAACCAAGGCTCGTTGTACACGCGTATTCAGCCGGTCAATTTACATGTACCAGTCGGAGCATGGGGAAGAGGCGGAGCCCAGCTCATCCATTTCGATAGTCTAGATTCTATCCGTTTTTTATATTTGGTTTATTCCCTAACGCTGCTCTTTCTCTACACGCATATCCCACACAGAGCGCGACTCTCCACTAATCGCGCGATCCCCACAATTTCACCCGTCGAAAAAAAACGTCTAGAAGCTTTTGCCATGATGCGGGGTCAAAAGTTCACGCTAATATATTCTGACGTAATGCCTGGTCGCACACTGTAATGAATATGCATAAGTAAGATCGTCGATTCAGTGTGTGTGTGTGTGTGTGTGTTCAAGGAGTTATCACAGAACTTTGATTTGATAACTCTTTGGTGTGTGTGTTGGTGAACTTTATCTGCACTGATTCCAAAAATGATCCTACTCATGTCACGGTTATCCCTCTGCCTTTGGACAGGCAGCGGAAAAGCTTTGACCACTTATTGACCAAAAATAACCATTTTGGTTACACATTGTTTTATTGAATCAGAGCAAAGAAGGATTTGGTAGGCCCCAAAAATAACAATTTGTGTCTCTTTCCGCCCGAAATGTGATTTAATTTTTTAAATCAGCATCATTAAAGGGGTGGGTCTCGATATCCAAAATTGATGTGAAAATGTGTGTAGGTTCCAAAACAATAAGCTTATTCATTGTACTTCAATCGTTTTGACCATTTCGATTATTATGCCCACTTTGATCCACTATGACTACATGATTGTATTTGCAAATTTTTATGAGAAACTAAAAATTAGTGAGCAGCAACGGACTTCCTCTCCAAAAGAACAATTTTGGTGGGGAAGATTATTTTGACAAACTTAATTACCCAGAAGTATCTAAGTATACTTTTGCTCTGATTCCAAGAATGTCAGTCGAATAGGCCTTACTCAGGACATTCTGGTCGTTATGGTCACTTTTTGACTCGGAATAACCATTACTCCTATGTCCGAAATCAATTATTGGATGTATCTATTCCGTTCTGAAAATGTCGGTAATATGACTATTTTGCTTATTTTCTGTTAGAAACTTGAAACTTATGAAATCTAAAGCTTGTTTTGAAATTCAAAATGTCTGATAGGGAAGCCAATTTATCTGACTAACATTTGCAAGTAAAAGTATAAGACAAGATCATGTTGTTCTGATATTGATAGAAAAAGAATAATGAGAAGTCAACACAAATATCTATCTCCCACTCTAATAAATGGAGCATTTCATTCATTCTCATTTAAATAAGTAACCATGACAACCATGTTTTATCATTTTTCAGTACACCCAGTTATACCCTCCAAAATAAATCATAAAGCAATCCATCACAGCTAATCACTTATTTTTACAAGCCTCCCAAATTGGAAAATTTTGAAATGTCCGTCCGTGACGCGAACTGATCACATTCCCCAAGCTTCATAATTCCGAAGTGTCGTTACTTCGAAAGTTCGTAATTCCATATACAATCTAAAAACTGAAGTGTTAAATCACCATTTAAAAGTGCCGAGGAGTGACCACTTTTTTCAAAATTCGTGTTTTGAAGTGACTTCGGAACCTCAGGAATTATGAACCTTCTGAAAATACATGTACGAGTGCGTCCCTTTAGATAAGCTCAAACGTACAACACTGTGAATTTTCATGTTATTGCGATTCAAGAATAGTTTTGTTTTGACATTCATATATGTTGTCAAATGTATACATTGGTGCACTCAGTGCCGTGAAATTAAGAGGCAAGGGATTTCTGTCCGTTCCCTTAGTTTGAGATTCATGCCTTCCGTGCCCTTGCCTTCATGGGAAGGGAAAAATATTAATCCTTTTTCAGGTACACGAGCCTCCTCCTCCCCCCCCCCCCCCCCCCCCCCCCCCCCCCCCCCCCCCCCCACCCACTTGTTACCTCCCTCTTTGTCCCGACTGGGTATGGGATGACCCTGTAATAATTATATGCGCCACTTTGCATAATATAGAAACATGCCAATGAGGATTGGCGGATGGAATCTGGTCATGGCGGAGATTACAAGTCCAAGTTGATTTTTGCGTTTATCTGCCTGATTATTAAAAATTTTAATCTTCTTTTTTTTAGTGCAGGAGGGAATCTCATAAAAAAATCCAGACATTAAAAACTATGTTGGTTTATTCAACGGTCAAAATACTACCAAACCGAGTCTAGCAGGATCAAAAAGGTGTGATCCGAACATACAGCTCTGTTTATTATTCCACATATTGAATGAAATAAGAACAAAAGGGAAAAGCATAGCAATACAAATTATAAAACAGAACGAAGAAATAAAAATTGATATGTGGTATGGGGGTGGTAACAGAGGCTAATTTACCTATCAAAGGTCAATCCCCAACTTGAACATTGAAATATAGGCAAGTTAATTATTGTTATAAACAGTTCAATACAAGATCTAATACTACTATAGCAGTATTAGATCTTGTATTATTGAACTGTTTATAACAAATATTGCTTCTGATATATGTTTACAATGATGAAAAGCTCCAACAGAACACTGTTTTAAACATTAGAAACCTTCTTTAAAATATTGCAACATAATTATCTGTCTATAATGTCAAGTACATGTAGTCATTTTCTACCATAAGACAATGACCAAAATAATTATATACTATAGGGACAAGGCCACATTTTCTTGCCTTTTCAAAAAATGATGGTCATATGGTCAAAATACCCTTGATGGTCGAAATGGTCAACAATGCTGAAATAATATCCAGTAAACGTTATTATGTCTTAATTAACATGACATCTCCATAAAGAACTGGAATAATGTGAAATGGCCAATCGTCACTAAAATGTCGTTTGTTGGTTCAATGAATCAGCACAGCAAAAGCCGCCTTGTCTGCGTGCGAAGCCCTGCCTGCCTTTGTTGAGCTCTGCATGGCCTGCCCGCACCGTGCCCGCAATGCCCCGATCAAACACCACTGAAAAAACTGAATATTACGTAATCACTCATGAATGATGCATATTCTTCGTCCAATCAGCGCAGATCGAGCGGGTCTATTCTCCCCGAAAAATTTCGGGAACGGTCGTTAAACTGGCAAATGCGACTGGACTGTTTGCGAGGGTCGATTTGGAAGGGCTATACATGTATCAGTTTTGGTTGGGGGTGTATTATTTTCTCAACGGATCGCGTTTGTGCGCGAACAGTCCAGGCAGTGGACTACCATTTCGACAGCTGTTGAAAATATTATGGTACCAAACAAAGTCATGGCAACTGCTGAAAACGCTAGCTCTTTCTATATTCCAGGAGTATATACCGTATACGCCATATATTTCACGGGGGTTTTATTTTCGTGAATTTCGCGAATCGCGACTGGGTCGCGAATTTAACAACACGCCAAAATATTGCCAACATAAGAAGTCGGATGAATTTGTTGTCTCCTGGTCAGAAATTCACCACTTTGCTTTGCAAAAGTACATCATCACCGCTGTTTGTAGATTTGAGAATTTTCCGACCGCGGATTCAACCACTCGCGAAATAGTCTGGTTAGTCCTATTCGCGAAAATTTATGGCTTATAAATACAGTATGCCTCTAAATTATGATATAAACTTCACAACTATTCCTGTAATCCTTCCTGGATATATCATTATCAGGAATATAGCTATGTATTGTGATAAACTTATCAATAAATCGTCATCCTGAAATAAAATTATGCAATTATCACTTATGCAAGAACACATTATTCCAACAAATATAGTTATATAAAAAAATGAAGCATGAATTAAAATGCAATTTTCTTACTCTCCTTTTTCAAAACCAAAACTTTCCAAAACTGGTACAGAGTCCAATAGTTTATAAGAAAAGATTCACTTATTCTTTCTGCATTATTAGATATCAAATAAAGTGAAAATTAAAGGAGAATTAACCCCAAATTATAAGTTCAAAGGTGTAATATATTCTTAATCATTGGCCTGTATCACTTTAGAAATAAAATATCAGAAGAGGGTTTAAATCAGGACATTCTAGCACACGGTATCATCTGCTAACACTTTACATGGGGGCTGCCATTTTCTTCATGATATGGAGTTGTACAAGAACCATTGGAAACCGTTCCGGTCAGGAAGATATTTTTAATCATAGAGCTAAAGTGCACCTCTGCATTACAAAAAAATCTCCATATATGATGGAAAATAGATAACAGGTGTATACATATATTCTAAAATTTGAAATCTATAGATTTTTTTTAAATTTTCTGGTTTTGCTAAATAGAAATCGATTTCTTGGGCTTGCCTGGCAGAGCAGAAAATAATTTATATACAACGCGCATTCAGACTATTGAAGTCCATTTTCTCAAAGCAGGTGAATGCATAGTTTGTCACTATTGACGCTCGGTAAAGTTATCGTCCATAAATTTGAATTAATTTGCTCCATCGTGTACGTCATAGTATCAAGAAAATAGATATATAATTAGTAAAATAGTAATTTTCAAAGAAATATAAAACACATTTTCGTTTTTAGAATATATGTATATATCTGTTAAATATTTTAAATCTCAAATGGGATTTTGTATCAAGAAGAAAGACAATTTTGCATTCGGATTGAAAATATCTTTATGTACACATGAAGAAAATGGCAGCCCCCAGGTATCGCTTGCAGACGATAAATTTTGCAGAGAAAATCTTGATTTATACCCATCTCGTATATTTTGATGCAAAACTACGTAGGACAACAAGAAGGAATAGATTACATCTTTGAATATAAGCACATTTATATTTTGAGGTTAATTCCCCTTTAATACCTTCTTCCTATTTATCTACAAATTAAACAGTTCAATATAGATGTCACATTTTCCTTCTGACATAACTTTATATCTTCATAATTTTATAACCTTTTAACTTCAAAATTCTTCCAAAAATCATGAATTTGAATGCAAGGAAAATCATGAAATTTACTCACATGATTTTAAAACTGAAAGTTGAGTTGCAAGGAGTCTTCTCCAGGACGATGCCACTGGAAGATGCCACTAAGATCTTGGTTGCGCATTCTAGTTTTTTCCCAACTCCTCCCACAGCATGGTCTTGCCTTGACCAGATACTTGAGTGCAACTGACCCACCCAGATTCAGTCAAGCCTCTCATGCGGGGGGAGGGGGGATGTGGGGAGGGGTGCAGAGACGCATCAGGGTTGACACGATTGAAATCAACTTTAAATTTTCTTAAAGAAAATCACCAGTTTGAGTAAAAAACAAAGAAATACATAAGAAAATTTGTTGACATAACAAAATCACTGTTTGATTTTTTCTTATTTTTTGACTGAAAAACTCGTCCAAGTAAGAGTTGATGTATTTATTTTCTATAGGAACAATATTAAGATCTTTAAATCGATTTAGGTTTTAAAAATCAGATTTTTTTTTTTCAACCCTGCAATACACACAATTTGCATTATTGTAGTTACATGTACATGGAAGTAAGGAAGGAAATCTGTTCATAACACGACAAAATGTGTTGTCTTAATTGTTTGTGCGAGCAGGGGCGTCGCTAGAACATTTTATTGGGGGGGGGGGGGTGTGACATCCAATTTTGCCAACAAATTTTTAGGGTGTGATAACCATCTTTGATGACAAAAATGCTGCAACCTAATCTCCCCAGAAATAATAAGAAAAGAAATCACAGATGTAGAGATCTTGATCGTATGGGCCCATTTTTGCAGGGGGGGGGGGGGGGTGCTGATACCTATTGCCTTAATAATATTATATACTTTTTTTTTTTAATCCCCAATTTTTTTCAACTTTTCATATTGAAAATGTACAGAAGTTGCATACAGAAGTTACATAATTATACAGGAACCTCGCTGACCAAATATGTGCATATTCTGGCACCTCGCTGCCCGAATATGAAGTGGTGGTTTCCCAAATGGAGGAAATTTCCTTTGCCCAGTGCCGAAGGGGGACGCCCTTTGCACCCTTATCGCCCCCCCCCCCCCCACAAATTAAGAAAAAATTGAGGATGTAGAGATCCTGATCATACGGGCCCGATTTCGGAAGGGGGAGGGCTGACACCTTTTGCCCGAATATCAACTTTTCAATTTCATTTTTTTAAAACTTTTTGTAGTGAAAATATACAGAAGTTAGGGGGTGCTGCAGCACCCCCGGCTCCCAGGGGCCTGATCAGCAGTACCGTATGTTAAAGTGACTTTTGTCAAAACCATGCCAACTGTTCCGTTTTTCCCGTATTTGTTACGTTTTTAGCTAGGACGGAGACGCCTAAACAGAAACGGAAACAGAGAGATGGCATGTCAAATATAAATACCCTGCCCGCGCTTGCATATTTTTCCTAATTTATTTCTTTTTTTTCCTCTAATCTATCCTCTTCTCTCTGATTATGTATTTGTTTTTTCTTTTTTTATATTCCTCTTCTCATTCCTTATGTATTTCTTTGTTTTTCCTTTAATCTTTCCTCTTCTCTCTCCTTATGTATTTCTTTAGTTTTCCTATAGTCTATCCTCTTCTCTCTTGTTATGTATATTTATTGTTATTCCTCTAATCTATCCTCTCCTCTCTCATGTATTTTTTTGTTTTTCCTTATTTAAATATCATCTTCAGTTCTCTTTCCTTATGTTTTTCTTTGTTTTTCCTTTAATCTTTCCTTTTTTCTCTCCTTATGTATTTCTTTGGTTTTCCTCGAAGCTATCCTTTTCTCTCTCATTATGTATTTCTTTGTCCTTTAATCTTTCCTCCTCTCTCCTTATGTATTTCTTTGTTTTTCCTTTAATTTATCCTCTTCTCTGTCCTTATGTATTTCTTTGTTTTTCATTTAATCTTTCCTCTTCTCTCTCATGTATTTCTTTGTTTTTCCTCTAAGTTATTCTTTTCTCTCTCATTATATATTTCTTTGTTTGTCCTGTTTGTTATATCCTCTTCTCTTTCCTAATGTATTTCTTTGTTTTTCCTTTAATCTATCATTTTCTCTTTCCTAATGTATTTCTTTGTTTTTCCTTTTCTATATTTATGTACAACTACAAGATTCAATACTCTATGTGCATGTCATAAAAATTTAGCTGTCAGATGTAGTGCACTGAACAGTGCATGCGCGGGTAGTAGACATTTTTTTCGCAAAATACACAGCTCCGTCCTTTTCACAAACCGGACGCTATTTTGGCTGAATACCATCCTGGGGCCTGTTTCTTGAAACCAACGACAGGACAGTCATAACTTTATCCACCAACTACAGAGATGTCTATGATCTTCCTGAACTGTTTCACGAAGAGCTCACTAGCTAGACATCTCGTGATATCGATACTATCGGCAAGAATAGGAGCCGACTCGTAGCCTTGGTTGCAATTACACTATATTTTAAAAAGCTAAAGTTAACTAAAACTGCAAATATATGAATGAATTAGGAAATTAAAAAAATGAAAATAAAATAAAGGTATAATAGATGCCAAACACTTTTTAAGTTATGTAAATTACACAGTAGATTCACTTGTAGAATAAAAAACATATGCCTATTGATTTCATGTTTTGGTGAGTCGGTTTTTACGTTAGATAGGTACCCCGGGATGTCGTCATTTGATAGTTTATCAAAATACACCCATATATTTTCATAGTAACAATCAAATGCTATGAACGTTTTACACAATGATTTTAGGCTTGATTATGATATTAAAGTTACAAAAATATTCATATTATAAGTTTAAACACAAATATTTCAAAGTATTCATTTTAAAAATCGTTGATACAATTTATGTTTACACTGATATTGGTCTGAAAACCACAGAATATGCCTTTGACTATGGCTGGCCTATGGTGTCAAAATTACGGTTCCCTTGTCGGATTTTAGTTAACCAAAGAGAATCTTTATCATGTTTATACAAACCATTTACGAAGATCTTTCAATTATTTGCTTTTTTAAATTTAAGTGTTTCTGGAATGTCATGGAATGAAGATAAAGTAATTTTCCTTTAAAAAATATGGCTTCTGCCCTGCCGGCTGGGAAGTCTTTATATGAACTTCTGTCATCTGTCTGTTGTGGAAATATTTTGGAGAGTTTGTGCTTACAATACAGGCCTACATGTATCCCAAGAATAATGGGGGGGGGGGGGGGGATGGGCTGTGCTGTGAATAAAAACGCCCTTGGGCCCTCACTGATTTTTTTTTGGGGGGGGAGGAGGGGTCTGTGCATGTGAAAATTTTTGCTTCATGTTATTTGGTTTTGTTTTCGTTTTTTGTTGTTTTTTCCTACATGGTTAGCAGCTCTGGTCATTGGTGTTAACACTTCTGCCAGTGAAGTTGGTGATTAAGGCATTTTTTTTTAATGAATGAACCTTGTTATTGCAACATTTCGTGGAATACTTTGTTTTGTTCAAAAATACTGTTTTTAATATTCCATCCTAGAGTATGGTGGTGTCAGTGGCGGATCCAGGGGGGGCAATCCCGGCCCGTGCCCCCCCTTTTGAGGGAAAACAATGCAATGTGCCCCCCCTATTTGCGATTGTGCCCCCCCTTTTCGAGCAGAAAACCTTTTTTTTTTTTTTTTTTTTTTTTTTTTTTTTTTTTTTTTTTGCTTGTCAGAGAATTATGGAGGGGAAGTGGACCCCAGAACCCCCCCCCCCCCCCCCCACTGAGCGACTTTTGGAGGGCTGGCGAAATTTTTTTTTTTTGCTCGCCACCCCCCCCCCCCCCCACTGAGCGACTTGTTGGAGGGCTGGCGAGAGAACAAAAAAATATGGGTCTTCCTCCAAGCAGTTTCTCAAAGTTGACAATCCTGCATTTGTGTGCCCCCCCTTATACGAAATCCTGGATCCGCCCCTGGGTGGTGTGACCATATTTCGCGCGTGTCCTAAGTTCGCGCACAGGGTAATATCTCAAAAACTAGAAAGAATTTCGAAAATCTGATAGCACCAATCGATAGAGGAACCTAAAATTACCTAGAGACAAAATTTTCTTTCAAATTGGGTGAGAAGTTTTGAAGATATTGACGAAAAATCGGCAAAATTTGCTACTTTTTTGCGTCCGTTTCTGAAAATATGAAGTACCGACAAGGGTCTAGAAATCGTCATTTTGAGAGAAGATGTCATCAAACTTGTAAGTAAAGCATGATACCAAATGATTGCATGATAAAATTGCCTTGCCAATGATGTAAATAACTTACCTTTGATGGATTGTTATGTTGGATTAAGTAGATGCAAACTCGCGTGCGTGAAATAAGGTCTCGCTGTTTTCATGACCCATTTTCAGTTCCATGCGCGTAGCGATCCGACATCGAATTTTGAAATCGGGATATCTCCGAAATTCTTAGTCGATCAGCTTCCTTCTTGGACACATTTGCAGACTAATATTTAGCTTTCCTTTTGGTATGAATCGTTTTGAATAAATTACTGTAGAATATGAGAAATTACAGATGGAATTTCACATTCCTAGAAATTTTTAAAATGTGCGCGAAATATGGTCACCCCATCATACTTTTTTTTGTTGGAGAAGGTTGGCATCTCTGCATGTCCTAATATATGTACTTATGCACGCTTGCTCACTGGAACTGCTCTGGCCATTTTAGCATTGCGCAGAAAATTACTGATTTGTCTCCAAATTACTGATTTTCAGCTTTATCATTACTGATGATTTGTGCTCTGGGAGGTTGGCATCTCTGATTATTGTTGGTTGATCTACTGGATGTATCCCATTTGATGCAGAGGTGTAGCTTCGGCTGTTTTTCAAGCGGAGCCTCGTCACTCTGGCTCGGCAACGCTAGCTTGGTAGGATCGCTTTGGTGACCTGGAAGTGCGCTGGCATGGTGAGGGTTATTTTCTCACAAAGTTTGATCACTTAGTACATGTATATCCATATATTGTTTGCTTATCTGAAAATTAGACATTTTTGTGGATTGGTCATCTTTGAATTATTTTGACATCTTAATCTCCCATTTACCAGTTAAAAAGTAAAAATGCTCAAAAGAACACCAACCTGCAAAAAAATACAATTATTTTTTCGGACAAACATTGTGCATGTCAGTGATTGTGTCCATGCAGTGTCAATGCATACTTGCAGGCATACCATGTGAGCTTGAGTGTTATTCTACTTGTAGATCTATGTCTAAATACATGCCTTGTGGCAGGCTGTACAACTACTGTGCTGTAGATCTAACCCAAATTGCAACAATTCAAAAGAGCCAGTAACAAATAAGAGTTCAGATAAAAAGATAAATTTTCAGGATTCTCCTGTCAAGCTAATTTCTCATTGATCGTCACGCAAGTAAATTATTCATAATTTTGCTATTTTCTGTTAACCATAATTTTTTTTTTTTAGTGAAAACAGAACTAAATGGGTATCAGCAATGGAGGAAAAACCACCCCAAAGTGATAATTTATGTCATGTTTATATTCCTTTCGTGCTGGATCTGGAACTACTGAGCTGTCATGGAAAGCATTGAAGTGCATAGGAAGGTACTCGCATCAACATGCCGCCTGTGTGGGCGGTTTGTGAAGAATCAGAATAATTTGACTTTGAAGGACAAGTACAAACACCTGATACTGAGTATCCATGAAGTTGATGTTGAGCTTGATAAGGATGATGTTCACCCACCAAGAATTTGTGGAGCATGCAGGTATGCTAAAAAAAATTTTTTTTTCTGTTTCCTTGCCAGGGAGGGGGGGGGGGGGGGGGGGGAGAAGGAGTGCTCATCTCTACACTCCTGCATCGAGAATGACATCAGTATAGTTTTATGCCTCCACCACACTGGTTTTCGGTTTTTGGCACCATTGTCTGTCCATCTGACCAGTCCTCAGACCATTAAACCGCTTTTATCTGACTTTGGATAAGTATTTGAGGATGAACTTCATTTGGATTTTAAAATGCAAGGCATCCTTTCTAACTAGTTTGATCTTGTGAAAACATGATATTTAGACGAACATGTTGGTGAAAGGTTTGAAAGGTACTGACCAACTACTGGTAATAATAATATAATAATATGTTACATTTAATAGTGCATTATGTGAATACTTCAATGCGCTTTACAGTGTTACATGTATTTATTATTACCCCTGGTCATTGGATTTCAAGCCCGCACACAAGTGTGCATC
Organism: Heliocidaris tuberculata; assembly: GCA_025618425.1. Classification (NCBI taxonomy): domain Eukaryota; kingdom Metazoa; phylum Echinodermata; class Echinoidea; order Camarodonta; family Echinometridae; genus Heliocidaris; species Heliocidaris tuberculata. The sequence goes on from CM046836.1 coordinate 31,860,320, forward strand.
ATCTCAACTCCTTAGGGAGCATTCCTACCATTTTGCACCATTCACATGCATGCATGTAGGGCAATGGCAAAAACAGTCACAATGACTTTTGGCAATCCTCACAGGTACCCATTATCTCCTGGGTAAGAGTGGTAATGTACATGTAGATTAATATCTTGCCAAAGGACGTTAGTGCCGCGGCAGGACTTAAACCGCGAACCATGTGATCCACAGTTTGGTGACATATCCACTAGACCACGACACCTCAAAAGTTACAAATGTTTGAAAGCTCAGATCACTAAATCTATGTGAATCTCAAATGGGCAAATGGGACAACTCTCCTGTCTCTGCTTAGGTCCATTCTAACAAACATGACTCACAGAAGTATGAGCATTTTTCAGTATCAGGGATGTTTATATTTATGTGACATGCAATTTTTTTTTCAGCTTTACCAATCTTTCTATCTATCAAATAGAAAATGTTCTCTTTTTTTGCAATCTGTGACATATAATATGTAAAACTTGATACTCAACTCATGTGTTACCAAATGCATCAGATCAACATAAATGTTAGTCTTTGTGTTTCAAATACTGTATACGCCATATATTCGCGGGGGTTTTATTTTCGCGAATCGCGAGTGGGTTGCGAATTTAACAACACGCCAAAATATTGCCAACATAAGAAGTCGGATGAATTTGTTGTCTCCTGGTCAGAAATTCACCACTTCGCTTTGCAAAAGTACATCATCACCGCTGTTTGTAGATTTGAGAATTTTCCGACCGCTAATTCAACCACTTGCAAAATAGTCTGGTTAGTCCTACTCGCGAAAATTTATGGCCGCGAAATTTATGGCTTATACAGTAATATTCGTGCAAAGTTTTTAGTTCCTATCATGAAAAAAATGAAAGCGTTCTGTTGCCCTGTATTTCTCAAATGAGTTCTCAAATGAGGGAACGTGGCGCTTATTTGTTAAGGAAGTGCACTTACAGAGAGGGTATTTTCTTTTTCTTTTACAGATTATGGATGATCAGAAATGATGCTCGTAAATCGGAATGGACTGAGTACAAAACAAGTCACCGGAGGCCTACTGATTTCTCGCCACACCAGGTGGAGTCTTGCCTCCTTTGCAATGCTGCATGTTCTGCTCCAAAACGGAAGTCTACATGTACATCCACGGATGCTGGACCATCAGCCCTTAAGAGAAGGGCATCTGAATCCACAGGATTGCTGGCTGCACCATGTATTCTTCACGTAACAAAAGAGCTGAAGGAAATATCACATTCCAGTGATCCAGGGCCATCTTATTTCAGACTAATTCTACCACAAAAGCCAGTTGATACCAGCAGGGTTTTCTTCTCTCCAAATCCAGCCTATACACCCTATGGCAGAAAGCATGTATGGAATGAGAAAACAAGTCTTCATGCTGTACGCAAGGACCATGCCCGGAAACGAGCCAAGGGAGCCTCTGATTTTATCACTCAGTTCAGCACTAAATACAAAGAGAATGAGACTGACTTGCTCCTCTTTCTTCTACATGACCATCTTGTGAAGAACAATGACGACCGAAAAAAAGCTGTATGTTTCATCAGCTTCAAATGTCTTTTTTTTTGTTGGGGGGGGGTCTGGTCTCATTTTCATAAAAATCTAAATATATGATGTGAGACCAGTGAAAATTGTAAAGATAATTTTTAAAATGAAACTTTCCATTTGTAGTGAAAGCACTTGATACATTACTAAAATTTAAATGAACAGTAATTCATCCCTTACTGTTGGGGGGGGGGGGGGCTCTGATATCTCTCCCCAACAAATTTGCCACTTTCTGACTCAGAAATGTACATCTCCTTATGTTCTTTCTGTATCATGTGTAATTTTATTTCTTTTGTATTGATATCAGTAAGGTTTCTAAAGAGCTTCTTACATAAATATCCTATCTCTAAGACCTTTTTTTATTTGATTATCAATAATGTAAAACCAGAAACTTTTTTTACAAATTTTGTGTGTGATTGAGATTTGCAAAAGTTTCATGCAGCAAAATAATTCAATCACATTTATCACAACACAAAATTTGGGGAATTTGCAGAATTTATTGGCAAGAAAATTGCTGTCATTAAATATTTGTGAAAGTTTCTGGTTTTCTAGTATAATTCTATAATCATGAATACTAGTGTATTATTTCTCCTTTGAATTTGTTCATATTATAATTTATTTCGTTGTTGCATTCCTTTTTCCTTTTCCTTTAGATTTTCGATATGTGGACTGGCTCGACCGATGTTTGCCTCAGTGTGGACGAGTGTCTGGCATTAAAAGTAGGCACTCTAACAACAAAAGGGAGATACATGTATGCTGAACAGCATAAATTTCTGAAAACAAAGGGAGAGACTTTACTCAAAACCCCAATTGCCCTCAAGGAAAAAGAGTGTGCATACATGCCTAGCAGTGCCCGATTCGAGTTGATTGAAAAGGCAGCAGACATCCACCACACTCAGATAAATTCAACACAGCGTATTGAAAATAGCAAAGGGTCAACGTATGAACCAGTCAGGATTGGTGAGGAGAATAGTCTTAAAGAATTTGCCCAACCAAACTGTATTGGAGTGTGTTGGGGGTATACTGAGGCTATTGCTGAGACCCTCATTGAACTTGATGATGACATCAAACAGGGTCTGGTTCGAGAGGGTTGTGATCCTGACGATCCAAACTTGATCGTCAATACAATAGTGAAGTATAGTGCTACTGGGATGGATGAGATCTCAGTGCACAAGAGAGTTTCTGATGCTATGCTACCAGACAAAGCTTTTAGAGCCTCATTTGTTGTGCTAAGTGCTCAAGTGAAGAAGGATGATGGCACAAAGGTTACCATTTTCAAAGAGGAGAAGCCAAATTCAGTTTTGGTCAACCGACCTCTTTTGGAAGCCATTGGCGATGAAAATTCTCCTTCAACAGCAGCATTTCTTCTAAAAAAGATGGAGAGTGAGAGGGAACTGCTCAAAGACAATGTCATGCAGGTTTTCACCAAGACAGGTACCAGAGTCCATCGCGTAACCTTCGTAGATGAGAAGCTCCATTGCGTCGATGGTGCCTTAAGCAGCATTGACTGCAAAGCTGCGAAGAGGCTCTTCCGGAACTTACGGGACAACTTTGTCAAGAGAGGTGATGTATTTGTTGGTCTTCGTGATATCCTGTGGCTTCACTGGCTGTATACCAGTCCTAAATTGCTCAGACTTCGTACAGTGCCGATACGGATATACCGGTGCTCAAAGTGTGGTGTTGAAGGACACAAGATTGCATCATGCAAAGAGAAGGACGCTCCATCAGAATCATAATTCCACTTGAACATTGCATATTGTTGTCCTAGGTATTATTATGAAGAACATTTCAGGAATAGGGGGGAAGGGGTCATGTAAATGTGAATGAAAGCAATTTACAGATTGCAGGTTATTTTGGAACTTTATCTCAGAATTGATCTTTTCAGAATATATTCAGAATAACACCTCCTTCTAATCACTGAAAGTGCATGTACAAGCCTCGTTTGCACATTTCCTGATAAACCACATTAAAAAAACTACTGTAGCAGCGTCGGAAATACACGGGGGCGACGGGCGATTTCGCCCTCGTCGGCCCCCATATCGCCCCTATAAATGCTGGAAAACCTGTATTTAGTGATTTTCTTTCGAATCATTGATGGGGGCGACTCGTATGAAAACGGTCGCCCCCATCAATGATTCGAAAGAAAATCACTATTATGCTCAAAAAGCAGCTAAATTCAACCTTTTATCTCGTTGTTGACTCGGAGCTTAGTACGTCGGGAATGTGTAGCATCGTGAGCGCTAGACCAAATGACAACAATAACAGTATAGCCAGATATCGCACGGAAACTGAAGACAGCGCTTTTTTCATGCATACTACAGAACTACCCGCATTCTATATCAGGGTTGTATAAATTCATCGACGCGACAGCTTCATTTCACTTAGTCTTTGCGCGACACCTTTTGTGAAAATTTCCTTTCCGAAACGCAATATCACTGTTACAATGATAGGTCTAAAATTACCATCATCCGTGTAATGAGACTATCACTAGATCTACGACCGAATACACCACACAGAGAAATTGTCCCTTACCACATTAAGTCCGTAGTCACCTCAAAAAATCAATCTGTAAAGCCAAAGCCTGCCAAAAAAATGCGGAATTAGTGCCATTTTTTCAAAGCACGCGGCGCTTAAGTCGGGTTGTGAGAAACAGAGTCACCGAAAACGCTCTGCAAATCAGGAAATCGGTGGATTTATGACGGGGTTTTCTACTTATCGCGCGCGAGATCGAAGCTCATCGAGTGTGATGGTATCCGCGAAAAACAAATTGCAAAAGAAAAATCGCCCGGAACTGTGCGCATTCACAGTATATATGTACGTACGTACGTCCAAGCGGATTTAGGAGTATTATGTGCGAGAAAAGAAAAAACACACACCAAGCCCGCCTTTTCACTCAAAATAAACATCTCCGCGGGAAATACGCCTAATGACAGCAAATTCGAGTGAAATTGACCTATTGTTGAATTGACCTATTTTTGATTTATTGCTTTAAAGTTTTGAAAAAAAAAAAAATCTGATGGGGGGGGGGTGAAGTTAAAATTTTAAAAATCTATTTTTAAAAATTAAATTGGGCAGTATGACGTAAAGGAAACCTGTGCATGAGATAGTACGATTAGTACCAATGTAACAGCAATCGCAATATCACAAAAAACCCTAATTGATAACTAGTCTGCTTTTTCCATTAAAATGATAGCCCCAATGATATAAGAAATAGCCCCATAAAATTCAAAAGTAGCCCCAAGGCAAAAAAAAAGTAGCCCCTAAAAAAAAAAATTAATTCCTAGGCTGTACTGTAGCAAAGTAGGAACATTTTATGTGTAAATGAATGGCAAGTAGATGTGAAATAAAGGAGCTGCCTTCAACAAGCAAAGGCTCCTTTAGAAGGGAACTTCCTAATCTGTTTGTAATAACAGAGAAATGTGAAAGTGCACTACAATTGCATTATTCTATTTTACCTTTGCTTTTTTTTTTCTTGGCAGTTTACCTTGTCATGTGTGAATGAGGCTTTAGGGTAAATTCATTTTGAACATTATAACTGTGTACATCTCAATTCAAAGGTTAATTTTTGTATAATTGTATCCCCCGGCAGAATGCCGGAGGATAGTTTGGATTCAGCAGCGTTACGCCTACGCCGCTGCCGCCATGTCACATCCTTGTGTGCGCTGTAACTGCCACATTCCTGGACGGATTTCTTTCAAATTTTGTATGGAGGTGTATATTGGTAAAATCAAGACACCTATAATTTTTGGTGATGCTGCCCCCAGTGTTCTGTTTTTTTTTATAGGGTGAAAGGCCATATTTTGGTGGATGGCTTGTGTGCACTCTATAGGCCACATTTGTCGACGGATTTCGTTCAAATTTGGAATGAAGGTGTATCTTGGTATAATCTAGAAGTCTATAGATTTTGGTGATGCTGCCTCCAGTGTTCCGTCTTTTATAGGGTCAAAGGTCATATTTTGATAGATGTCTTGTGTGCACGCTTGTGTGCGCTCTATAGGCCACATTTCTCAACGGATTTTGTTCAAATTTGGAATGAAGTTGTATCTTGGTATAATCTAGAAGCCTATAGATTTTGGTGATGTTGCCTCCAGTATTCCGTCTTTTATTGGGTCAAAGGTCATACCTTGGAAGATGGCGTGAGTGCACTCTGCAGGCCACATTTCTTGATGGATTTCTTTCGAATTTGTATGGAGATGTATCTTGGTATAATCTACACATCTTTACTTTTTGTTGACGCTGCCCTCATTGTTCCGCCCTTAATAGGGTCAGAGGTCATTTGTCCCTTTTGTGCGCTCTCACTGCCACATTTCTTAACAGATTTCTTTCCAATTTTGTATGGAGGTGTTTCTTGGTCAAATCTACATATCTTTAATTTTTGGTGATGCTGCCACCAGTGTTCCATCTTTTATAAGGTCAAAGTTCATATTTTGGATGATGTCTTGTGTGCGCTCTGCAGGCCACATTTCTTTATGGATATCTTTCAATTTTGTATGGAGATGTATCTTGGTACAATCTACACATCTTTACTTTTTAGTGATGCTGCCCTCATTGTTCCATCCTTTATAGGGTCAAATGTCATTTGTCCCTTTGTGCGCTCTTACTGGCACAATTCTTGACAGATTTCTTTCAAATTTTGTATGGAGGTGTATCTTGGTCAAATCTACACATCTTTAACTTTTGGTGATGCTGCCACCAGTGTTCTGTCTTTTATAAGGTCAAAGGTCATATTTTGGACGATGTCTTGTTTGCGCTCTGCAGACCATATTTCTTGACGGATTCCTTTCAAAGTTTGTATTGAGATGTATATCAGTGCAATCTACATATTTATACTTTTTGATAATGCTACCCTCATTGTTCCGTTCTTTATAGGGTCAAAGGTCATATGTCTTTTGTGCGCTCTAGCTGCCACATTCCATTATAGTTTACTCTAGGCCTCTTCAGTTTTTGGTGATGCTGCCCCCAGTGTTCAGTCTTTTATAAAGTCAAAGGTCATATTTTAGTGGATATATTGTGTGCACTCTGCAGGTCACATTTCTTGACAAATTTCTTTCAAATTTCTATAGAGATGCATTTTCCTCTTATCTAAACACATGGTGATGCTGCTCCTAGTGTTGACAATAGTCCGGGCCACTGATGGTGATCTCTACGTCATCCTTTTGTTTGAGGGAGGGGAGGGGGGAGGTTCTTTGTCCCTTCTTCAAACAAAAGCATGATGCAAAAATTGCTGCCAGTGCCAGGGGATACAATCGCATTGCGCGGCAATGGAGATTTCTAGTTTGTCTATGCACTGTACATTATATTATCCAACAGGAATAGTAGGTGTCATTACTTAGTATTTGTAAACTGCTTAGTATTTGATGATACTTGTAAACCCGATCTTGACCAAGACCATTGGCGTCAGGATTCATTTTCTCTCATCTGACTCACCAATTTCTACATGTGAACAGTTTAAATTTTCCATTGACTTTGTACATACCTACAACTTGGCTGGGGCTGGGTCAGAAAGACGGCTGGAATTACACTTTTTACACTAAGTGAAATTTCATGCCATAATTCATTCTCAAGCAAAAGATGAATATTCTTTCATCTTACAATATCTAGTGATGGCTTCCTCTAAAAGTACATTTTGCTTTCAAAATGTTGAATTTCTCCAAATGTTTTTCTTCTCAAGCATGTATGGGCACGTGTATTGGTAGTCATCTTCGCAATCGTGATTGCGATATTTACAGATTTTTGGAAGAGCTTCATAAACACTTTGGTTAATTGATTCTTGCATAGTTTCAAAACTTTGTTACTGATCCCATCTGGTCCTGGAGCTTTTTGTGTTTGTAAGCTGACAAAAATTCTTCTTACCTCATGCTCAATAGGCCATTTTCGTAATGCATTCAAATTTAATGCTTACCTCTTTGTCAAACTAGTAACGAACTATTACATCCACCTGTTACAAGTCATTGTATGTCAATAGAATGCAGATTGCATACATTAATTGTTGCTAGGTTGGGCAAGCCAAAATGTTTGTCCAACCTAACAACGCCTAATACATGCAATTCACATTCTGACTAATGAAAAAGAATAGGTTTTTATACATGTAGGTGAATGTAATAGTTTGTCACTAGGCAAAAGTGTATAAATTTGAATACATTACGAAAATGGCCTATTATCAGGAGAGGTTCCTTATCCGGATCCTCATCTTTTGCCTTAACCCTTTCAGGACCGGAATTATTTGAGGGCTAAATTGATCAAATTTTTTCTTCAAATTGGCAACAATAAAATTTTTCTTTTAGTGCTACATGGTTCTAATAAGTTGTAATGTCTTTGAAAACAATATACATGGTTAGAAATATGTCGAAAAGTTGAAAAAATTGCCAATTTCCATGTAAAAACAATGATTTTGTACCTCTGAATTTGTTGCCAATTTAAAGATTTTAAAGCTTATTCTCATTTTTAAAAATCCTGGCATCAAACGCAATATGGTCATGCAACAAAAATGGACATAGTGTGTGCAGAAATTGTTGCTCTTTCTGCTCGTGATCTGGGGCCTGTTTTTCGAAACCGTCATATGTCTAAGTTCTTAACTAAGACAGCGCTAGTTCTCTAGTTGTCCGCTACGTGTTTCACGAAGCCGTCTTTACCAAGATGCATGACAACTTCCTGACTAAGGACTTATGACGCCTCCAACCCTGTCATATCTTTTTTAGTCGACGTACAGCGCCATCACATGTTATTTATTGGGTAGATTATGGTAGGCAAAAAGTGACACTACATACTTTTATGCAACTCTTTCTGCGCATTCACTTTATCTGGAATTTATCCATGTTTATATTATGAAAATTATATAAAATACATAGTGTTTTTGTTCAAGGCTTGTCTCCACTTAACTCTAGTGAATCAACACTCTTTCCACATTCTAATGGATAAAAATAAAAAAAACAAAAACAAACAAACAAACAAACAACAGTCTAATTGAGGTCAATTCAATATGAAAGGAACTTTTTTTTTCAAATGAAAAAGAAAACCATAATAAAAACGGTAACAATGATAGACTGACAGGAGATAGGCCTGTATCAAAATGTGGTGGGATTTGAAGAAAAAAAAGTTAAACCAAAATTTGTCAAATTAATCCCATCATTGGAAACTGGAGAAAAAAAAAAAACTATTGACAAATAAACATTGGGCAAGAAAAAATACAAGCCTTACTGATAAGCAATGGGAACTTGGGAAGTATTATAATCTAGAAAAAATATAAATTTGTAACTGTTGCTAGGTATGTTTTATGTCAAAATGAATTTAGTAAGTCTCTTAACTTCTGATTGCAAAGCTATTTTAAGATATGGGTCCTTCATATTTGATCAATTAGCATGAAAAATGACTTGCTACCATAATAAACTTGAAAATCACATGTTACGTCTTATATAATAATTACAAGAGTGCTTTTTGTGTGAAAACAAATAATTGGGCGATCTTCGTAAATGATTTCTATAAAGATCTCTTTGGTGAACTAAAATCCGACGAGGGAACTGTAATATGACACGGTAGGCCAGCCATAGTCAACGGCATATTCTCTGGTTTTCAGACCCATATCAGTTAAACATAGATTATATCAACGATTTTTAAAATGAATACTTTGAAATATACGTGTTTAAACTTATAATATGAATATTTTTGTAATTTCCATATCATACTCAAGCCCAAAAACATTATATAAAAAATTCAAAGCATATCATTATTACAATGAAAATATATGGGTTTATTTTTATAAACTATCAAATCACGACATCCGGGGGGTACCTATCCAACGTAAAACTGGCTCACCGATCATGAAATAAATCACTCATATTTTTCATTTTACAAGCGAATCCATCATGTAATTTACATAATTTATAAATTATTTGGCATCTGTTATACCCTTCTACATTTTCTGTTTTCTTTTATTCCCTAATTCATTCAAATATTTACAGTTGAGTTAAATTTAGCTTTTAAAAATATAGTGTAATTGCAACCAAGGCTACGTGTCGGCTCCTATTCTCGCCGATAGTATCGATATTACGAGATGTCTAGCTAGTTAGCTCTTCGTGAAACAGTTTAGGAAGATCATGGACATCTCCGTAGTTGGCGGATAAAGTTATGACTGTCTTGTCGTTGGTTTCGAGAAACAGGCCCCTGGTATATTTTTTAGAGCTCTGAATCAAAAGTTATTGAGCCAAACCACAAAATGTGGTCAATTGTCTTGAAAGGGTTAAGGATGACTTTTTTGTTTTCACAAGAGAAGTCCTCTTCATCATATCTACAATAGAAGTTATTACTTTCGTCAGCAATTTCATCTTGGGGGTCAATTAACATTGATTTTTTTTTACTCATCTTTATCATAACCTATCTTTATGCATAGTTTTCCACACGTTTCTAGGGTTATTTTTGCGAAAGTTCTGTTTGATCATTTCCCTGTATGAACATACATTTTTCTGTATGTTGCTTGATTTTTCTTTGAATTTCCCTTTGTTAAGCAGAATCTCAAGCAGTGAGTATCACACCCTTCTCTCTAAAAAAAGCTCTTTATTCATCCATGGCTTATTGTTGGGTATACTTTAATTACTCTGTGTGCAATTGTTAATTTGATGCAGAGCTTCATATAATCTGAGACCTGGCATCGATACCCACTCATCCTGCTTCAGTAAGACCCTATGTTAATGTTAGTGAAGGGAGGTTGTGCTTGAATAATTATTTTTGATAATAAGAATAATAATTCCAAAACCTACTTCATTCTTTCATTAAATATGGTAGTGTATGGCAATGCTTGCTACTGTATGGCCTGTTTTCAATTACTTAGAATTTCTTTGGGAAACATCTAAATTAGAGTATGAGCACTTGATGAAGACATAGAAAGTGCAGCGAGTGTGTATTATTTAGTCTCTGGTAATTTGATTATTAGAGAAAAAATTATCAAGTAATTGTCCCCGCCGAACGAAGTTCGCGAGGGGACTATGAAATGGGCTCTGTTCGTGTGTGTGTGTGTGTGTGTGGGTGTGTCCGTCCGTCCGTCCGTCCGTCTGTCCGTGTGTGCTCAAATGTTAGAAAATGCTACTTCTCCGTCATTTCTTGGCTGATTTTGATTCTGATTGTTTTATCTGATAGGGCTGGGTGGGGGCTTCCAAACTTCTACACAGAATTTTGAAATTCATTAATTATGCAAATTTATGCAAATTTATTCAAAATTGACGAAAAATGCTACTTCTCCTCTATTTCACATCGGATTTTGATTCCGATTGTTTTATCTGATAGGGCAGGGTGGGGGCTTCCAAACTTCTACACAGAATTTTGAAATTCATTAATTATGCAAATTTATGCAAATTTATTCAAAATTGACGAAAAATGCTACTTCTCCTCTATTTCACATCGGATTTTGATTCCGATTGTTTTATCTGATAGGGCTGGGTGGGGGCTTACAAACTTCTACACAGAATTTTGAAATTCATTAATTATTCAAATTTATGCAAATTTATTCAAACTTGACGAAAAATGCTACTTCTCCTCTATTTCACATTGGATTTTGATTCCGATTGTTTTATCTGATAGGGCTGGGTGGGGGCTTCCAAACTTCTACACAGAATTTTGAAATTCATTAATTATGCAAATTTATGCAAATTTATTCAAAATTGACGAAAAATGCTACTTCTCTATTTCACATCGGATTTTGATTCCGATTGTTTTATCTGATAGGGCTGGGTGGGGGCTTCCAAACTTCTACACATAATTTTGAAATTCATTATTCATGCAAATTTATGCAAATTTATTCAAAATTGACGAAAAATGCTACTTCTCGAATTCACATCGGATTTTGATTCCGATTGTTTTATCTGATAGGGCTGGATGGGGGCTTCCAAACTTCTACACAGAATTTTGAAATTCATTATTCATGCAAACTTGTGCAAATTTATTCAAAATAGCTGAAGGTTCATAATGTTTTCATGTTTTATATTTCAGTTGTATACATGCATTGTTGGTATTCTCTTCTTTTGCATGCAGTAACATTATTATTTTATTCACTAAAGTTTTTCACTGAAGTTTTAAGGTTCAGGCTAGTTAATTTCCACAGTAATTGCGTAATTTACTCATTCACTTGTTTATCAACAAAGGACAAATGTTAAAGTAGATATTCAAAGCAAATCACAAATATGCTCAATAACGTATCTCTAGAAACTAGAAAGATTGCAGATGGTAATCGTATAAGTTTTACGTTAACTGCGTGTTTGATGATTAAAAAATAACACAAATAAAAACACTTCTCAGCATCTGGGATATCCGAGCGATTCGCCAGAAATATACCGATGTTTTCGTGACGTCACATCAGGTGCCAATCCTGCCTAAGCAGACGACGTCCTTTTCTAGTTACTAAAATCTTTTGTTTGTAAAAAGTCATGATAAGGGTCAATGATCAATCAAAGAAATCACACTTTCGAATTGTAAAGCCCGCTGAATTATAGCATGGATGGTATTCGTTCCCTCTTGAAACGCCGACATGCCGCGGTGCATGCAGCTGAAAATACAATGGCATCTTTTTTTTGTTTACAAGCGATTGATTCCTTTATTTTTTTAACGCTGCATTTTTCATCAAAATAATACCATGCAGGAAATTTAGAGTGAGGCAACAAATAAGCATTTATACTGACGCTAGTGAAGTAAGAGAAATAAGTGAAGATGAGATGACAAAACAGGCACTGAAAATGTATAAGATGTTATGGGGCATCGTCTGCTTAGGAAGGATTGCTCCCCGGTATGACGTCACATATCTCAGCAGCGTTCAAAGAGCTCTATAGGTGCTATAGCGGGGCTGTGTTATATCATTTTATAATTGATAATAATCATTACTTCAAATGTTTCCAAGCGTTGAATTTTGATAACCTTGTTCAATCTAAGCTTCACCTATGCAATAATAAAAATTAAATCAATATTCAAAATCAATGAAATTCTACTTTAATGGTATACTGTCTTTTCAGTAAAACAAACTTGATTGTTATTGCATTGCTTTGTTACATGCTGTGCTGGGTTATAATGAGCTGTACAAAGTCAATGAAAACTGCTTTTAATGGTGTATAATATTGGAAATCATTATGATGTACATGTAGCATAATTTTTTTACACGTTCCTGAAATGGAAGCCTTAGAGGCATAATTAATTAGGCATGCTCTTACTTGTATGAGGAGTTTTGTATGGAAACATTGAATAAACATTATACATTTGTGTATGATATTGATAGTAAATATAGATACTAAATGTATACTGTTTCTGTTACTTAAATACTATGTACAGAAAGATCTGCAGTCAATTAGGAACAATTCTTTGTTATTGTTTTGCTACTTGGTTAAAACAAATTTGAATAAGAATTGGTTTAAAAAGAGATTAATTTGCAGTATGTTGTATGCAAAACTGGCGGATATTACATATGTATAATGATTATGTGACATTTGACAGTGAATATTTACACATATTATATGGAGGCTTCTATAAGAAAAATGTAAAAGATGAATGTACATGAAGTATGAATATATTTATGGCCTTTCACTTTCCTTTGTTCATGTTCCAGCTGTTCATATACATCAATTCAATTCAATTCAAAATAACAGTTATTTCCTTCTTCTTTGTTAGGCACATGAGATTATAAGCAAAAAATGTTTGGATACAATTGAAGGAGGTCCCTGAAAAGCATAAAGGAATGCTTGTGATTGGGGATGCCTGTTTACAAGAAAACGACAAAACATATATACATGTATGTGTGTATATATATATGTGTGTGTATGTGTGTGTGTGTGTGTATGTGTGTGTTTGTATATACATATATATATGTATCTCAGTGTTGGGTACCTCGAGATCGATCTTGATATCAAGACCAGTCTCTAGATCGGCATCAGTAACCTCATTCTTGTTCTTGATCTCGAAGGTGTTGGTCTTGATCTTGATCTTGATCTCGGAGCTTCTGTTCTCAGAATTTTTGCTCGAGATCGCTCGAGATCAACATTGTTATTACGTAAATTACCAAACGAAAAAGCTTTTAAAATCGTTGACCAATCGGCGAAAACACGACTCAGTGTTGGGTACCTCGAGATCGATCTTGATCTCGAGACCAGTCTCGAGATCGGCATCAGTAACCTTGATCTTGGACATATCTGATCTTGATCTCAGATGTTCTAATCTCGATCTTGAGCTGCGGATCTTGATCTTGGTCTGGATCTCGAACTGTCTGATCTTGATCTTGATCTTGATCTCGGACCCTCTGGTCTTGGACCCAACACTGATGTATATATACATATATACATTTTATAAATGAACAATTTACAAAAAAATATATATGTTTAAAAGTTCATAAGCTATATACTGTTCATTTATACATGCATAATCAAAGTGTAAATTACATTAAAAATGGATACTGTATAAGCTGTTTTTTGCGCGTACAGATATTTTCGCGATTTTGGACTAGGTAGGGAAATTCGCGAGGGTTTAATTTCGCGATTTTTGTGATGTTTTTGTTACTATAAATAGCCATATATTGAAGTGGAAATTTTCGCGAGGACCGACTCGCGAAAATCGCGAAAATAAAACCACCGCGAAAATGACCACTTATACAGTACATGTAAATGTTCATATACTCATTTCAGACTACATTAAAGAAAAGGAGAAAATCTGATATAAAATTGAATAAAAAGCGACATCCGATGTGATGAATTTGTGATCATATTTTGGGGGGATTTTGTGATGTGTCAGAGGGCTGGAAGCAATAAGAAAATGTGAAGAGAAGGAAGAAGAGGAAAGATAAAAACAAGAAATAAAGAAAGAAGAGGAGAGAGAAACATTCGTATGGAGAAGTAGAAGATGGGGAGATAGATAGAGAAAGAGAGAGAAAGAAAGAGGAAACAAAAAAATACATGTAGCAAAGGTCACGTAAAGTGAAAGGGAATAATGACACGCATTTACAGAGAGAAAAAAAAAAGACTAATGAAGGAAGAGGAGGAGGACCTGGGCTAGTGACTTGAGTAAAGTGAGGAAATTATTGCAGGGTAAACCATCATCAAATTGGTGTTGAAACCTCATACATGTACATGTATTTGCTGAACAAAATTCGATCGATTTGTAAAATAGCAAATCTATTTCAAAATTCAGTATTTTTAGCACCAGACAATCATTTATTCAGACTTTTTTTAAATGCAGGTCATAGGTTGACATCAAGTAGGCAACATGGACTCCTTCAAGGTTGTCTACCTCCAGGTCTGCAGGGAAAATGGGGTCTCTCCTCAGCAAAGCGTCCTAGACCAGCTAGATCCTGATTCCAAGTCCTCCCTCCATAGAAGTGGGTCCAGAAGTAAGACCAAGTTCCTGTCTTCCCTGACCACCCTAGACCTGTCTACGACATCACTGAATGTACAGACATGCTTGGTGCTAGGAAGGGCTCTTGCAACCAATCATATAGTTCAGGAGCTCAGGTTGACAGATTGCATGATTGGAGATGAAGGTATAAATCAATGTTGCTTTCTATCCAAGATCTTGTTTCGGAGTGATAGAATAATTTATGATTTAAAGATTAGACCTAAACTCCCTGTCTAAAAGAACTGTATACTCTATTTCTACTGTTGTTTATATATAAAGTAGTTTTATATACATAATTTGCTTTTTCATACCATTAGTTGATGACTCTAAACATTAGAGAAGGCAGGACAATGAACGTCAGTTTGTCATAATAGTATAAAGCAATATTTATTTTTTTTATCTTTAAAAACTTTTATTGATCAAATAATTCATACGTACATCGAAACAACAATCACATAATCAATTCACAATAATTACAAATGGTAAGAATACATGAAAATTGTCAAACAATGCATAAATAGTGGGTAACACTTCTTATCTATATCAAAGGATGTAAGCAAAATAATTTTTCCACAGAGGACCATTTCTTATAGTGCATTCCTTCAGTCTTCTGTTTTGTAATGTTAAGTTCTATGTATTTCGTATTACGAATAAAAGATAATACCTAGCCCACTTAAACATGGTTTTGTGTTTTTGCATTTTTGGATATGTATATATCTAAAACATTAGTACCAAATGATTTAGTAACATTTTGTTGGCCAGTTTTTGATGAAACCAAACATTCTTTTCATCTGAAATCTTCAAACTTAACATTAAATTTCTTGCCAATGTCATCAACAAATTCCTGTCTAAGCTTAGAAGCAACATCACAGTCATGAAATATATGAACAGGTGTTTCTAGAGTTGATTTACAAAAGGTACAAGTCTCTGAATCAACTAATTTCATCTTGTACAATCTGTTATTAGTATAAAGTATGTTATGTTACAGTTTGAATTGGAAAACTCATTTTCACTTCAATTGTGCACTTGAATGGTAGTGTATAGTAAGCAATATTAACCAAGTCGTGAAATTTGTAGAAACAAGTATTAAGTTAAAGGAGCAAACATTTTCATCAAAATATTTTTTTAGTGATATAGCAATTCTCTGACCAATTGTATCAGTCAATCAATGTTGACAACAGTGTAGCTTTCTCCACAAAATTTTAGATATGTTAGTTTTACCCAATATGAAATAAAGATTGTCAACAGCATGTTTTCTGTACATTCTGTACTTTTTGTTAGCAAGCAAACTTCTGAGTTTGCTAAGATACAGTATACCCAATGACACTAGACTAGACACAAAATTTTATTTAGTTCATGAAACATTCTACAGCTTGTTTTGATATTGATGTGGGGAAAAAAAAATGTTTTCTTTTGTAGGTGCCAAACACCTGCTCCATGATCTGTGTTCCAATACCTCTATCAGGGTGGTAGATCTCAAAGGGAACAACATGAGAGGGACCAGTGCTGAGGCCTTAGGAAAATTATTTAGACAGAACCATACAATCAAAAGGTAAGTTATGTGTACAGCATGGATGGATAAGACAAGATTATTGAACAGTTGTCTCATTTGAGCACCTGTCTCTAGAAATGGATCTATATTCAAGTGGTCTGAACACTTGACTGGGGATGTGAAGGTTATGGTTTTGAACCCAGACACTGCACTCATGTCCAGTAAAATCTACAGTTGCCACCTATATACACTAATCCTGTACTTTCACTACTCGTGTCTACCATGAATTTCGGGCTTTAGGAATGCTAAATACAATCTTATTTCATAAGCTACTATGGGTTATGCACCATACTTATTACATAATCCTTTTTTAATGATATTTTTGGCCTCCAGTAAATGGGTATCTGGTTGGAAGAAATCTATGAATGCTTTGAGCACTAAAATTGGTAACACTTGGAGTGCTTTTCGCTCATTGCCTGGTTGATATGAGTGCTATATAAGAAGCCTATATTATTCTTTAGTAGTATTTATCTGTCTTTTTTTCATTTTCCATTTTCTTAAACTTGCTCTGTAGGATATGTCTTGAATGGAACTCTGTAGGGGTTGAGGGTACCCGATTCACCAGCCTAGCTGAAGGAGTATCAGCAAACAGCAGTCTTGAGGTCCTTGATCTGAGAAACAATCAGATTGGCCATGATGGAGCCAGCCAGCTTGCTACGGCTATCACTAGAAACAGCTCACTTCAAACTATAGGTTGGTCCTCAGATCTTGTATGCCTTTATTGTTGAAGATGGTAATGAAGGCATTATTTGATTTCAAGTGTTCCTCTCATCGCTGTAATATCTTGTTTGAGAGCTTAATTTTCACCGAACATGCATTCCCAATTGGGTTAATACTAAGTTACTCAGACATAGTTTGCAACAGGCTAATAACTGCTTGAAGGAGCGGTACTTATGTGAATTTGTTAAACACTGATAATCTAAAGTACATGTGTGAGTAAAATCTCAGTAAACTCACATTGAAGTGTAAAGGTTACACATAATTATGTTCTTTGTACATATATTCCTTGATAAGACTTCAAAACACTTTTGATACAAATATTTGTTCACTTGAAGTAATAAATGAGATTCTATACAAATTGAATGATGCATTGTTCTGTTATTTTAACCCTTTCAGGACGATTAACCACATTTTGTGGTTTGGCTCAATAACTATTTATTCAGAGCCCTAAAAAATATACCAGATACATGAGTAGAAAGAGCAAAAAATTCTGCACACACTGTGTCCATTTTTGTTGCATGACCATATTGCGTTTGATGCCAGGAAGTTTAAAAAGGAAAATAAGCTTTAAAATCCTTAAATTGGCAACACATTGAGAAATTCAAAATCATTGATTTTTATCAAAATTGGCAATTTTTTTCAACTTTTCGACAGATTTTTAACCATGTACATTGTTTTCAAAAATATTACACCTTATTAGAACAATGTAGAACTAAAAGAAAAATATTATTGTTGCCAATTTAAAGAACAAAATGTGATCAAATTAGCCCTTAAATAATTCCCGTCCTGAAAGGGTTAATCAAACTAGTAATACCATGATGCCATCTGTAATTCTGTACACTTTTCTGTGTGTGTCATCTGCTGAGAGCTAGAAGGGCATTTACTCTAGTCATTTTATGTAGAGTTAGTGCCTTTCTAGCTTGGAGCAGATGATATGTTTCTTAGTATATAGGAATTTAAAAAGTTCGAACTTTTCGTAATTAAAGCATTGAAACAACACATGATTTGTAGGTCTAGTTTTGCTGAGTTACACCATGTAATCTTTCAAGGAAAGATGCTTTGATGATGATCAGATAATTCAAAGCATACTGATTGAAACATCAAGAACCACAGAGCTCTTAGCTGAGCTCACCAGCCCTTTTAAGAGCTCTTATTCCTTGAAAGAGCTCTTATTCCTTGATAGATTACATGGTGTATCCCTGAAAAACTAAACCTACAATTCAGTTTTTCCACCATGAAAAAAGTATCGCTGATACTTCACTAAATACTGGCTCTAAGGGGAGCTATCATTCAGCGAAAAAATGGCGCTTGCTCTTTATTCAGAGAAAACAATAGCACCGTCCAGTGCTTTCTCTATTTAGAAGAATTATAGCGCCACCGGTGACCAGAATGAGAATGCATCTGTTCATAAAAGTCGCAGGCATTTCCAATTGGTGCCAATCAGAAATGAGCAGGCTGTAAATCGGATCCCTTCGTCGGCGATAAATAAGCTACACCAGGCAGTGTTCTAGTCATTCTCCTGATGATGATCAGAGCATACTGATTGAAACGTCGGGAACCACAGAGCTCTTAGCGGAGCTCACCAGCACTTTTTAGGGCTCTTATTCCTTGAAAGATTACATGGTGTAACCCTCAAAAACTAAACCTACAATTCAGTTTCTCCACCATGAAAAGTATCGCTGATACTTCACTTCACACATGATTTATTTCATTTGCTTTCATCCTACAGATCTAAGATGGAATAATATTGGTATTGTAGGTGGGAGATCTCTATTGGCTGGCCTGCAGCATAACCAAGCCATAACTCAGATGGATCTTGCAGGCAATGATATACCACAGGACATCATGAAGGCTATTGGTAAGTCACTCACAATCCACTAACTCATTGTACAGTTAGAGCTGAGGAATGAATTACATATAATGAAATGCAAATCTTATATGTATAAGATTTGTATTTCATTATATGTAATTCATTGCATAATTTGTGATTGTGATTGTATTTGCATGATTCGTGATCATCCCAATTGTTAGGGGGCTTCCAAAAGAGAAATACATGTACCATCAGAAAATCCTCCCTGACAGTCAGTCGGCAGGTCCACAAAAAGTGGCTCCTTTCATCCAAGTCATAAGCATGACCTTAGCGGTGTCTGAATACATAATGAGGAAGATCAGTTCGAAACACCTCTTTTGTTCAGGCTCTAGTTGCTCTAAATCTGCATCAAATCAGACGTTTTTAGTATCAAAGTAAAGGATAAGAACCAAACTTTTATGTTCTGTTTTTCATTTTAAAGGCATTGATTAACTTTGCCCAGGATTGAAAAAAAAAAATCACTGTTCCAGCTAATGCTGTAATCATAATTGCAAACCTTTAGCTCAGACAGGAATCGCCTGAGTTTTATAAGCTGATCGGTCGTTTATATATCAAGATATTTACGATTGAACATTGATGTCGGGATAGAGTACCACCGAACCCTAAAGAACTCTTACGGTTGGCATACCTCGCTCTATCACAGAATACCGTACGGGCTGGAAACCCGCTCTGAACTCGCCAAGCGCTGGTGCTTGGTTTTTGTGACTGCAGCGCAGCGAAGAAGCCGAGCGACTTGCGCTAGCGATTTTCTCTTTTTGTCCCCGCCGAAGGAAGTTCGCGAGGGGACTATGAAACGGGCTCCGTTCGTGTGTGCGTGTGTGTGTGTGTGTGTGTGTGTGTGTGTGTCCGTCCGTCCGTCCGTCTGTCCGTGTGTGCTCAAATGTTAGAAAATGCTACTTCTCCGTCATTTCTTGGCTGATTTTGATTCTGATTGTTTTATCTGATAGGGCTGGGTGGGGGCTTCCAAACTTCTACACAGAATTTTGAAATTCATTAATTATGCAAATTTATGCAAATTTATTCAAAATTGACGAAAAATGCTACTTCTCCTCTATTTCACATCGGATTTTGATTCCGATTGTTTTATCTGATAGGGCTGGGTGGGGGCTTCCAAACTTCTACACAGAATTTTGAAATTCATTAATTATGCAAATTTATGCAAATTTATTCAAAATTGACAAAAAATGCTACTTCTCCTCTATTTCACATCGGATTTTGATTCCGATTGTTTTATCTGATAGGGCTGGGTGGGGGCTTCCAAACTTCTACACAGAATTTTGAAATTCATTATTCATGCAAATTTATGCAAATTTATTCAAAATGGCTGAAGGTTCATAATGTTTTCATGTTTTATATTTCAGTTGTATACATGCATTGTTGGTATTCTCTTCTTTTGCATGCAGTAACATTATTATTTTATTCACTAAAGTTTTTCACTGAAGTTTTAAGGTTCAGGCTAGTTAATTTCCACAGATCTGCACTTCCGGCGGGGACATTTATTACGCATTGCGTAATTTACTCATTCACTTGTTTAGGATAGTAAACGGGTTCCATTTTCTCTCATACTTTCACATATCCTTAATTATATATGTAGTTAGAGGACTGCACACAATTTACTGGCATTTGAGCTGATTTTACAATTTTTCACAAAGTTAATCAATCACTTTAATGAAAAAATGTGTAAAGTTGGTGAAATTTCAGGTTTCAAATGTGATAAAAAAATAAAATTTTCACCTTTGAAAAAATTGTTATTTTGCAAGTCTTTTTCTTTTGAGCCCAAATAATTTTTTACAAAATATCAAAGCTGAAGATCTATTATTCATGAAAATATCATTTATAATGAAGGACAAGTGCAAATTATCTGCCTAAAACCAAGAATACTGCACTGTGATTGGCCTGATAGACTGCCCACCCACCAAGGAATCTCAACATTCCACAGCTGTTTGCCCCCTGGGTCACTCGAAGGTCACTCTCCCCATGTGGTATTCTGTTCAAAACAACCGCGCTGGCTTGTTTTTGGGGCCTTATTCAGCGAATCAGAAGACTGGATTTGGAGTTTTTCAGAAAATCAAGAAATCTCGTCCTGTACCTTGGTGCTTCAAAGTGTGTTCTTGACCCGATTAAAAGGTGCCCCATATTATGAATGACATTTTGAGAAAGTGAAGATTTTCAGCTTTACTATGGTATAAATTTTATTTGGGCTCAAAATAAAAAGTTTTCACAATGATCAAAAGAAGTGAGAGAACAAAAAATGTGTTTTGAAGCAACTTTTTCTCCCCTAAATTTCACTTATTTCTCCAGTTTGTTATAAAAAAGAATGAACAAATATAAAAGTGTGACATTTGCTCTTTCCAATTGTA